>JAOQIF010000045.1:92738-176321 GCA_026260285.1 Colletotrichum sansevieriae
CCCCCCCCCCCCCCCCCCCCCCCCCCCCCCCCATCACACATACAAGAGTGGTCTCCAGTACTCTGGGCGGGCCCCCCTCGCAAGGTCTTCGCAAACGGGGGTTGTCATTCCGAGACTCTTGCGCACGTGTAGACGACGGATGTGGACCGTAGCTCCTCCCATCCGGCTTTTTTGACTAAGCGGATCGAAGCTTTTATTTGTTGCGGTGCTTGCAACTTGGCAGCAACCATACGGCGGTATGTCATGCCCGAAGGGATATTCCCAAGAGTCACGTTAGTAGAGGTGTCTGAAGGGTCCCCGCCATGCTGTCGAGTCTGGGTCGTCCAATTCTCGGAGCTGGCAAGGGACACCATGTCTGGGGACAAGAACCCCTCTGTCCCGCGGGAAGAGATCAGGTTTGCCGTTCTCCGAGAGCCCTGATCGACGGGATGGCGTCCGATTGTGCTTCGAGCGAGCGAGGCCCGCGGTACGTGGGCACGGGAGTCTATTGGAAAATCTCCCGGAAGTCTTTTGGCGATGTTGGTTCCGCGGAAATACGAGTAATTTTGTAACCCCGGCTGGGAATCATTCCGAATATTGTATTTGATTTTGGAAAAGAACAGTACATAAGTTTTTCAGTACAGAAGAAACAGAACGAGAGGAAGAGAGAAGGGGGAGAGAAAAAAAAAAGAATCGAAGCAGATCAAAGCCGCAAGAATAGTAATATATACAACATGTCTGGTATCAAAAATCATCCTTCATGAAAAGCCTCCTGCAATAAAACAGAATTATTGCCTCCTTTCCCACTAATCCTGTGATGTTGTGATGTCCTTCTGGACGTAAATCACCGGCCGGCTATCTATCAGGGTTTCGGCCCCTGGAGAGTACTGGCATTTGGTGGTGACGGCGTGTTCGCCGGCGGCGGCCACCTTGGCGCCCTCCAAGTCCACGTACGAGACGTTGTCGCCCAGCTTGTCGTAGTTCCTCCGGGTGCCGTGTCGACTGCTCTGGACGCTGGAAATATCCTTCAGGTTCATGTTGCCGCCGCCGCGGTCGGTCAACTTGGAGCCGATCTTGGCAACAGCCGGCTTGACGTAGGTCTTGAGCAGGGGGCCGAGGTTGGGCAAGCAGGCGATGATAATGCCGATCCACAGCTCGAGGAGACTGATGAGGCCGATGTCGTGGAGGTCGTAGACGAAGTCGGTGTCACCGATAGTGGTGACGGTGTTGACGAGACGCCAGATCATGATTGCGATAGTCCTGCGACCGTCAGTCCCGGTCATCTTCGGGTGAGAGCAGTAGAGGGAAGAACGTACAAGAACCCCATGCCAAACATGGCGCTGACAGCAATCTTGTTTCTCAGCGGCATCTGGAGACCCCAAAGCGCGGGCATCGGGAGAGCAGTCATGGCCACGTCGATGACGATGTTGATCGTGACGGAGACGATCTGATCGATGGTGATGTCACGGCAGTGGCCGCCCTTGACCGGAGCCCACTGCTGCGACATGGGCGAGCAACGGCTCATGAAGAGGATGAGGAAGGCGATGCCGTAGGCGCCGACGATTCCTATCAAGATGCGGGACCAGCGCTTGAACTGGGCAGTTGCGAAGATGCGGGTGTACATCCACAAGATGGCGAACTTGATGAAGATGGTCCCCAGGAGCCAAGTGACACCACTGGCGAGGATGAGCTGTGCCGCATGCGTAAGTCGATGTTGGTGCCATGAAGAAGCAGAACGCCATACCTTGAACTGCACCGCATACTCGGGAGGACTGAGCTCATTGGTATGTTTACCCAAGCCGTTGTATACGGCCCAGATGACGACACCTTCTAGCGCAACGATGTTCGCCTATGTCCAAGTCAGCCATGTCCAGGTCAAAGAGCAGAGAAAGACGACTTACGAAAGCGAACCCAATCATGGCATCGTCCCAGTAGAACCCTCTCCTCATCATCCGCGCAGCCCAGAACCGCAGGGTGAGCGCTACGGCATCAATGACCGTAAAGACAACGATCCATACTAACAGACCAATGCCCCTCGAACCAGCTCCTGGCATGGTGGGCTAAAGGTCAAGCAAAGCAAATGTAATTCGACGAACGAGAGTGAAGCCCGCTTGTTGGAGGCGTCAGTCTGCCCAAAAGTCCGTTGTTTGGTGCAAGTTCCAACCTTGAAGAGAAACCAACAACCGCCGTGGCGCAGACCAGCAAGGCAAGCCGGGGGAAGCCATCAATCTTATGGAGGTGTGTGTGTCTTGTCTATTCCGGATCACCAGGTTCCCAATTCCCGGCATCCATCGCTTGCGCCGAACGATATGACAAGAGAGTACCCTCCGCTACCCAAGTATGTGACTACCAATAGTCCATCCACTTAACACCACCATAATATCAGCAGGACCTTTTTCGAAACGTGGACTCAAACTATCATCACCTATCGGCCAGAACCGCAAAGAAAAGAGTGGACGACACCGGTCGATGAGACGCAGGTCGATGTGACCCTGTTCGCGGTGGTTACCAGCTTCGGCGGTCATCTGAGCCAAGGTTAACCAAGTCCCCTTGCCATCCAATATTGCAGTGTACCTTACTTTGCCGAGCCATAGTTCCTTTTCCCGCCAGAACCACTCTGCGCTCATGCTGGTTCATGAAGTACTCCTCTCATCCGACCGGAGAGATACTGGTAGTGTATAAGAAATATGGGATGACACGGATCAGTAGCGATACTGGCATACTGCACCTGCATGACGCTGCAGGGCCGACTCTCCACACGCTCAGACCTGCACCTCGAGAGGCAATACGGCGGTTTCTCATCGTCTCTTGGAGCCAACCATGCGCCTGGTGTTGCTGCACGTGTGGGGATAGTCGATGTGGACGACGATGGTTTACAATATCCCCCCTGAAAGTTTGTTAGCGTGTGACTTTGCCCTTGCTAGCGTTCAAGGGTTAGCCAGGGTCAAACACTAACAATTTCTGATCGCGATAGCTCAAATCCTGGGGCAGTAGGGATGTCCAACTGTTACAATCATTCAGGGCCCCTATTGTAACTAGCTTCGTCAACACGTCTTGCCTGGCACCCTCCCCTCTCCTCAGATGTCATCTGAAATCGGATTTGCGTGATGATTACAGAGTACGACTTGAAGAGCAGTCCGACTCCATAACGCTTGAAGTCTTCTCACCCCAGCCCAGCCACTCCAGGGTTTTCGACTTCAAGGTCCCTTGTCTCTTTCGTCAACGGCGAAACTCCGCTTTTGTGCTATTTATTGCAGGGGTTGAGGCCAGCCCACCCCCGAGTTGGAAGTCTTTCTTCGGGTTTCGAGGTGGAAAAGGGGGGGGGGGGGGTTCGAAGTGGAGTTTCTGCGAGTTCGTATATCACAGTTTCTTGATCCTTGTCCAACAACCATACACAATCACTGACCGAGATCCACCATGATTCCCCCATGCGAAGAAGAGGCCGTCTGCAGAGCTGCACGGCACAGCTCCGAGTCCCATGCTCTTCTCATCAGCTCAAGCACCGCCGCAGCAGTACCACCGGCAGCCCGGCGGCTGTCTTGTCCTTTTACGGCGTCCTATTTCCCATAGTCTTGCCTACCGCGGTAGAGCTCCTAATCGAATGCCGCGGCCTACTGCGCCATGTCGACAACCATGGCCAGCCGGGTCGCAGTGCAGTGGACGTATTTCAGTGCCGCTCCAGTAATCATGCAAGGTACCGGTGTCACTTCTGATCAGTTTCACCAACGTCAGTCCCTCTCTTGTGCCAGCCTCGTTGGTACATATTGGTCTCGGTGGAGAAGTGTTGGTGTTTACTGGTCAACACCTGTTGTTGGTGACCATCGGACCATTGCAACAGCCAACGCTTGCTACGCCGTACACCAACGATCTGCCTTCGGGCTGTGTCTAGCACTGTTGTTGCATTTAGTATTGTTGCTTGCATCGAAAGGAGTTTCGTTGCTTAAGTCCGTCAGACGTGGGGCCGTAAGTTTCGGCACGAAACACACCTTCGACTTTCCGTTTCCCAGTGATAAAAGACGTGTCCGGACTCGCGATAATCGTCGCCTTCGATATACCACCCGCGCTTCTCAATCCATCTCCTCGACCTAATCTCCGCCACTTACAGGATTCGAACAGCTTCTGTCTCTGGCAGAACCAGTTCGTCAAAATGCAACCCCCTCTGCCCTCCGCCACCGCAACATGGCGTAACGACACCTACGATGCCATTTCCCCCTCTCGCCCGGAGCTGAGTGCAGCGGGAAAGACTGTCATCGTGGCCGGTGCGGTATGTTCAATTTCCCTCGACCCAAACTCAGCATGTCCCGATGGAGGAAAGCTGGTGGTCCGCGCAGTCTGTATATTTTGTCAACTCTAAGTCTAACCTCTTGTCCCATCCCACAGGGTAGCGGAATCGGCCGAGAGACTGCCCTAGCGTTTGCTACTGCCGGGGCGGCCCGAGTCATCCTCCTTGGTCGCTCAGAAAGCGCAATTGGCGCAACTGCAGCTCTTTTACCGCAGTCTGTTCAGCCCGAAGTGTTCGTGACCGACGTCACGGGTGAGGAGACGTTGATCAAGGTGGCAGCGGCGATCGGCAAGTGGGATATTCTTGTCTTGACCGCTGGCTACACCTCACCCCCGTCGCCCATCGTGGGGTCCAGCACCGACGAATGGTGGCAGAACTTCGAGGTCAGTCGCACATCCTCTCTCCGCGTTAACTGCGAGTTCATGCTCACATGTGACAAGACGAACACCAAGGGCACATACCTCGTTACCAAGACGTTCCTGCCCACGGCTAACTCCTCGCATGCCTCTGTCATCGCTCTGACGACCGGCACTACGGCACTGCCGGCGGCCATGGTGCCTGGTCTCTCCCCTTACATGGCCTCCAAGCTGGCGCAGACCAAAATCATCGAGTTCCTGGCCGCGGAGAACCCGCATGTATTCGCGGTTACGCTGCACCCGGGCATGGTCGAGACTGACATCTTCAGGAAGAGCGGCGCCAAGGCCGAGGCCTTGCCGATGGATAAAGGTGCGTGGCGTCCCTGTCAATACCCATATCACGACCCGGTTCCCTTTCTAGTTGCAGCTCCGTTGTGGGCCGACCAGGCTAACGTCCGTGCCAACGTCAAGTCCAACTCCCTGCTCACTTCACCGTGTGGTTGACCAGTCCGGAAGCTGCTTTCCTGAACGGTCGCTCCGTTTGGGCCAACTGGGATGTAGAGGAGCTCAAGAAGAGCGCCAAGACGATCCAATCCGGCGTCCTGTTCACCAGCGGTATCAACGGTTTCCCCTTCTCTCCCCTGGCTTAAGTGGTGTTTGGCAGTCCAAAAAAAGATTGTTGGTAGCTTGCTATTCAAAAACATTCAAGGTGGTTTACGATTGAACGGAAGCAAAGTAAATCGAGTAGAATATTGTGCAGTGAATACATTCGAGGCCGTTTTGACCGAGGTTCCATATCTAAACATAGTCGGCTCACCTCAATTCGAAACAGAGAGACAAGGGACCTGGGTTAGAAGTAAACTGATCCCGTATTTCGTCAAAAACTCGGGTGCCTGTCTCACCCGGAGCGAGGCGTATACGATACTTCTTGACCAATCTTGCCACGACGAATCTCATAGAGTCCGTGGCTAGGAAACGACCGAGACAGCTGTGATGGCCTGCAAATGAACCGATTAATCTTCAAGTCTGGTACGCGGAAAACTGAGTGCCCCATACCTGTCCCGAAAGGTGCGAAGGCTGATGCGTTTCGGACCATCTCCGGTCGAGTGCTCCATCTTTCGGGAACAAACTCGTTTGGGCGTTCGAAGCAGTCCTCTCCTGAAAACGATAGTCAGCCAACAAAAGGTCTGAGCGCAATCACCTCGGACTCACTTCTTGATATGACATGTCGAGGCGCAATAATAGTTGTGTTGGGCGGAATGAAGGTGCCACCAATATTTGCCCCGTTTTCCGTCGTCTTCCGGGCTCCGCCGGTGAGCAGAGCCGGGTAAAGGCGGAGGCCTTCATTGATGACAGCATTGAGATGAGGCAGACTTGTGAGGGTTTTGAGGTCGGTCACATCAACATCTTTCAACTCTTCGTAAACCTTGTCAACGTGTTCTGGGTGCTTTGCCAGCTCGCAAAAGATGCCAATGAGAGCGGCAGCGGTGGGTTCGCTACATCGGTCAGTATGCTATCGCTCAATGACTTTCAACTTTACTCACCTTCCAGCCACAATGGCAAGCAGACTGTCTCCGAAGAGCCACGTCAATCGATCCTTCATCTCAGTCTGACCATCGTCGAGCTCCATCAGGTAGTAGGCAAGATCAGGAACAGATGGCTTGGGGGATGCATCGTCTAATCTGGCACGCATCTGCCGCTCACACCAAGCGACCATGTCGAACCAATCCTTGAGAACACCAACCCGCGGAGCGAGCTTGAAGCCAACCTGAATCAACCAAGGCGTCGGACTGAAGGGTCCTAGCAAGGAGAGAGCACGCTGCAGCCGGATAATGATGTGGTGCCATTGCTGTTGATGCAGCATGTCAAAAGACTTGCTGAACACGAAGTCGCCCATGACGTCGAAGCCGAACCAGAAGAACAGGTCTCGGACCTCTGAGGGGTTCTTTGATTTGGCGTCGGCTTCGATACATTGGTCTAGTTGCTCAATGTACTTGAGAATCTTTGACTCGTGTTGGACAAGGGCTGCAGCGCGGGACAGCTCGTCAGATAAGCTCACGATGCCGAATCTCTATGGGGACATACCTTGGGCCGAAAACCCACGGTTCCATTCACGGCGTCGAGCAGAATGAATGGGCTTCACGCGGGTGGTGACGAGAGCTCGATCAGGATGCAGAATGTCGTACCACTCAGCCTTGATGCACTCTGATCGCGGGCCATCAACAGCCATGAAGACTCCAGGGTGGAAGACAGTGATCTCGCTGGGTCCTGCCAAATAATTAGTCTTGAAACATGCTGTCATGCAGGACTCCTCACCTGTCCTGACAAAGTCTCCATACTGCTCGTGCAGCTTCTCCAAGACCAGGTGATTCGTGCAGTTCCTGCACGCCCATACGTGCCAGAGCTTTGTGATACGGCCGTACCACGGGCCGCCGAAACCAGCCAGTCGATGGAAGAAGACTCTGTAAAGAGTGATACTGGCTAGGAGGCCAGGAAGATAGCCGGCATATAGAAGCAGAAGTGCTTGAGAAAGCTCCCCGATTACATTGCCTTTGTAATAGATACTTGAGGCAACGAAGCAGAAGAAAAACCAAAAATGCCCAAGGACAATTTGAGGAGCTTGAACATGCCATTCTCCATGAATGAAGAGTACATGGTGAACAGCAAAACCGCAGAGGAGTCCAAGTCCGTAGACGAGGACGCCTTGATAGTCGGAGCTGTGAAGAGCACTCATCATTGAACCTGTGTCGATGGTGCAACTGATCGAGTCCGACAGCTGACGGTAACAGCAACAGCAGGTCGCTCAAAGACCTTCTTTCAAGTCTGTTCCCAAGCTGGCATTCCTGACCAGCCTGCCGCGGTCGAAACCGGCATGGCTGTATGGGATGGGTCTAGCCTGATCCGTATAATATGTCGTGGATTACCTGAGGGGTCTCAGCAACCGCGGAGACTGACTAGTATCCAATGGCCGAGATGCAAATCCACACGATCTTTGCAACATCCATCATACCATCAAGAGTTTGTACCGCTTGATGTAGAGTACAAACTCGCATCGCTTCGTGCTGATCCATGGGTGATCCCGATAACCTTGATAGTCGGGTACCTGCTGGGACTGCCCCTGTCCACACTGCACGACTCATGGACTGGGGTTCCCAGGGAAGTGGATGGGTCTGCGTCCAAAGATTTCAGGTCAGAAACGCAGGCGGCAGTCGTACGGATGTGACTCTGCGGTGGGAACCTGATTCAACGGAACCTAAAGCGGTCGGCTGGCGCGGCGTTCCGAATTGTTGCAGCACCGTCGCCGCGGGGGAGATGCTGGAAGCACTTCTCGGTGAGAAGTGAGATGAGATGAGATGCCAGCATGCTGTGCCACACGACAAAGCCGCTATGCCCACGTAGCGGTTCCTTTGGGACGGGGAATTGGTTGTTTTGAACTGCATGATTTAACAGTGGCCAAATTCCGCTGGACGTGTCCCCCATTCTATTGCGCTTTGCACTGCTCTAAATCAAACACATAACAAAATGTCTGCAAGATACGATTTCGTTGTCATCGGCGGCGGCGTTGCCGGCTTGGTAATTGCGTCTCGATTGTCCGAGAACCCCGATATTCAGGTGTTGGTGCTTGAGGCGGGTGAAGACCAAACGGCGGACCCTCGTGTCAATATTCCCGCACTGGGACCCAGTCTGGTCAAGACGCCTTCTGACTGGCAGTTCAAGACGGTACCACAGGTGAGTGTTTTCGGATGTAGGATGAGATGCGTTGTTATTTGTTGACTTGGTGAACAGAGCGGCTTGGGTGGTCGTGAAATTGGTGTCCCTCAGGGCCGCCTCCTCGGTGGTTCCGGAGCTCTGAACGGCCTGTCGTTTACTGTTACGACTCGGCCCAACGTCGAAGCTTGGGCCACTCTGGGTAACGACGGGTGGGATTGGCCATCATTCAGCGCCTCTCAGAAGAAGGCGTACTCCATCGCATCTGATGAGACTCAAAATGGGCCCCTGAAGCTGTCTCTACCTGACAACACAGATTCTTTCTGGCCAAAAATCTGGCAAGACACCATACGCGAGCTGGGCTACCCGGACGTCTGCGATCCCTTGAGCGGTCAGGGCGTTGGAAGCAGCATCACTCCCGACACCGTGGACCCGGCGACGAAGACGAGAAGCTACGCTGGGAGTGCGTATCTCCAGGCTGCCAAGTCCAGGTCAAACCTGACCGTTGAGACGCAGGCGCTCGTGGAGAAAATTGTGTTCAAGTCAGACGCTGGCGACATCATTGCGGAGGGTGTCCAGTACACCAAGGACGGCGAGAAGAAGACTGTAACCGCGCAGAGGGAAGTTGTCCTTAGTGCCGGCGCCCTCAACTCTCCAAGGATCCTGGAGCTTTCGGGTGTTGGAAATGCTGAGCTACTTCGCGGCCTCGGCATCGACGTCGTGCTTGACAATCCGGATGTAGGAGAGAACTTGCAAAACCACACCATGGTCGGTGCAGCTTTCGAAGTTCTTCCGGAGCACGAGACGATGGACGGCATCGTACGTCAAGATGCTGCAGCCGTCGGCGCCGCGATGGAGGCATACGGCAAGGGGGCGGGTCCTTTCTCCAGGAGTGGAACCTCAGCGACGGCAAACCTCCCGCTGCCGGCTACCGAAGATGTCGGTGCGCTCTTCGATAAGCTCAAATCGTTGGCCCCCAAAACGACGGCGACGCCCGGTTTCACAGAGAAGATGGAGTCATTTGTCCGCTCGGTTCTCACGTCGTCGTCGGAGCCATCCGGCTACTACCTCTCATTTCCGGGGTACGCCTTGTTCAACCCGGACGGATCGATGGCGGCGCCACCTCCCGGCGACGAGAAGTACTTTACGTTCGGCTTGCTTCTTGCGCACCCTCTGTCGCGAGGTTCGAGCCATATCACGTCGGCCTCGCTGGAGTCGCTGGCCGTGGCCATTGACCCCGGCTATCTGACGCACCCACTCGACATCGAGATCCTGGCCAGGCACGTGCAGTTGATTGAGAAGATTGTCGAGACGGAGCCACTTCGCAGTCAATTGAAGCCAGGAGGCAAGCGTGTTCCAGCAAGCAAATTGGCAGATCTCGAGCAGGCCAAGGAGTTTGTGCGGCAAACCGCGGTCGGCGCTCACCACTTCACGGGTACTTGTTCAATGATGCCTCGCGAGCTCGGTGGTGTGGTTGACGAGAAGCTGCGAGTCCATGGAATCCGCAACTTGAGGATTGCTGACGCAAGCATCGTGCCCATCACGGTTCGTGCCAACCCGCAGGCGACCGTCTACGCGGTTGCCGAGAAAGCGGCGGATCTGATCAAGTCGAGTCTGTGAAGTATCGCCAAGTTCAGTCACATGCGCTGAAATGAGCGAGCTTTGGGCTGCGTAGGGAGAAGCTCGATCCTAGCATTCTGATGATGGCTTCGAGTTGAGTAGGGAGCTGAATCCAAGGTTGGTGGCAAGAGACATAGCCAGGACGCGAGAAACATGGTCGTTGGAAATCAACGCTGCCCGGATAACATCAAAACGCCTTTGGTCGACTAAGTAGATGTCACCCGTAGTTGTAAAAAGGTTGTTTTGATCCAATAGCGGCAGCTGCTACTGGTGCTGACGGCACCTACCTACCTCAGGTGAGGTACCTCGGTGCTACCAATGACCTGATGGAAGCCAATGCGGCCTGGGACAAGCTGCTTAATGGCGACGCGGGACGCGAGCTGGCCGCACGGGTCACATGATGTACAGGGACTTACGCGCTGGTGGAGACATCACCAAGTTGGAAGTTGGACATACTTTCCACTGCACAACGAGCCAGGACGCGTCTTTGGCCAGAACCGCGTTCTGGAAATAAATCGCCTCTGCACCCACACCACTTAACTCAATTCTGCTAGTTGAGCGACACTTTCCCACTTCACCTCGAATAGACGATTTTCCACCAATTCCAAGGTCATCCAAACCGACTATCCAAGATTTCGCATGCCTTGACCCCGACTCGAAGCCTACTGGCTCACCCAGCACCTTCTCAACTGACCTCCAATCCTTCACAGCCATGGCCGACCCAAAGGGGCTCTTTGCAGAATGCTCCTTCGCCTTCGTGCCCTCCGCGTACCTCGCGCCGAAGGAGATCAGCGATCTCACCGAAATCGTCACCGGACGCGGCGGCGAGGTTCTCGATCCCCGACGCGACGGCTCCATTCGGCTCGAACAAGTCTCCCACATCATCTCGAACACGATCGATTTCCAGCAGTTCACCGAGACCCAGGCCTACATGATCCCGGTCGTTACCTCGAACTGGATCAGAGCCTCAATCCAGAGGAACAAGCAAGCCCAGGTTCGGCCCTACTCGCCCGATCCGCGCATGTTCTTCTCCAAAATCAACCTGACCTGCGCCGACCTTCCCGAGATCGACAAGGAGACAATCATCGGCGCGACCCTTGCTATGGGCGGTATGGAGAGCGTCGACGTCACGCGACAGACCACGCACATTTGCGCCCTGAGCATGGAACATCCGAAATGCATCACTGCTAAGGAGAAGGGTCTCAAATGCAAGATTGTTCTGCCTCACTGGTAAGCTCTTTTGGCCGATGCAAACAGGCGCCTGCCAGCTGACGCCCTACTCCAGGTTCGAAGACTGCTTCAAGCTCGGCAAGCGAATCGACGAGGGCCCCTACATGCTCCCCGATCCCGAAGTCCTGAGGAATCCGGAGTTGCTAGCCGACGTGGAGCTTCCTAAGTACGACCAGCTTCAAGGAGCCACTTCGAACGTCCCTAACCAGCTCATCGAAAGCCCTCGCAAGCCGCCCACCATTTTCCAAGGCAAGAAGATCCTGTTATCGGGCGACCTTAGCATCACGGCTCGGTCTCGGGAAATCATTTCTGCACTCATCGTCCAAGGAGGTGGTCGGGTGGTCAAGGAAGTGGACGAGTGCGACTACTTCATCTGCCAATATCGCGACGGTGATGAGTACGTCAAAGCAGCTCAGTCGGGCAAAGACGTTGGCAATCTCTCTTGGCTCTACCACTTGATCGCGCACAACGAATGGACCTCCCCGCTGCGCCGCTTACTCCACTACCCCGTTCCGAAAGACGGCATCGAGGGCTTCAAGGACCTCAAGATTTCCGTTTCGAACTACGGTGGCGATGCTCGTATCTACCTCGAAAACTTGATCAGAGCAACAGGCGCCACGTACACCAAGACCATGAAGGCCGAAAACACACACCTCATCACGGCCCGCAGCAGCAGTGAAAAGTATGAGGCGGCCAAGGACTGGAACATCGAGACCGTCAACCACCTGTGGATCGAGGAGAGTTACGCCAAGTGTGAGAAGCAGCGCGTCTCCATTCCCAAGTACTCCCACTTCCCTGTTCGCACAAACCTCGGCGAGGTTATTGGCCAGACGTTCTTGGATGAGTCCAGGTTGCGTGAGAAGCACTACCCGGGCGGGGAGGAGACTATGTCACCTAGTGCCAAGCGGAAGCGTAAGATCCTTGAAGCTGCCCAGGACAACTCATATCTCCACGGTCCAGCAGAAGGTGTTGTCATCGGCAGACAGGAACAGAAGAACGACGACGAGGTCGAGGCTGTTGACGACAGCTTCATGACGCCAATCCGTCCTAAGAAGGGCGGTCGTGGAAAGGAGAACGATACCCCCTCTGTCACGTCGACAGGAAGTCGAAGCGCGAAGAGCAAGGCCCTAAGCAACCTCTCACGCATCGCACCAGACATTGCATTATATGAGAAGGAGAAGAAGCGCGGTGGTAAGGACGGCCATGGCCCCTGGGGCGGCAAGCGTGCTGCGGATCGGATCGACAAGGAGCGAGGACGCACGTCCAGTCCCGCGCAGGCGGCTGCTGATGTTGAGGATGGAGAGAAGCGTCCGGGGAAGAAGCAGAAACACTCATCACCCAGCGAGGAATTCGAGGTTAGAAGGATTGTGCTGACGGGTTTCACGAGATGGGTCAACAACAAGACCAAGGAGGATCAGGAAAGGGTGAGTCGACTGTGCGACTCTTGTATTTGGTTTCTAACAATCAGCAGAGAAAACTCCGCGACATGGGCATCATCATCGTACAAGACGACAAGCCGTGCGACTTTCTTGCAGCTCCGCATATGGTACGAACCGTCAAGTTCCTCAAGACGCTCGCTAAGGGTCCCACTATCCTCTCGTCCAAGTACATCGACGAAGCCCTCGACTCAGGAAAGAAAACAGCACCTGATCCCGAAGACTTCCTTCTTGACGACAAGGAGAACGAGGAGAAATTCGGCGTCAAGATCGAGACGGCCGTGTCCCGCGCCAGGGCCAACCTCGGCAAGCTCCTCTGGACCGTGCCCATCTACTGCACCGAGCAAATCAGCAACGGGCCGGATAGCTACAAGGCCATCGCTGAGGCTAACGGCGCCATGTTCAAGCTGTACCGCGCGCGCAGCGGCACGACGATCAAGCCGACCACTGCCGAGGAGGACGGTGGCGCTCCCCCAGAGCCCGTCTACCTCCTCAGCTCCAACAGCGCCCAGGAGCGCAGCCTGTGGCCCAAGTTCGAGGAAATGGCGCGTAAGGGTCACATGGAGCCACGAATCGTCGCGGCCGACTGGCTGCTCGACGTGGCCATGAGACAGCAGGTCTCGTTTGACGAGAGGTACCTCGTCAAGAACTTCTTCGGCAAGTCCTAGAAGGACCAGTCGCAGACGTTGTCGGCAGACTCGCAGACGCAGACGCTGACGTGATTGCCGTTGTTCGTATTGCTCTTATTGATGTTGCCGTCAATGTTGCTGCTGTTGCCATTGTCGCTGTAGGCTTGCTTATACCTGTACATAATTGCACGGAGTTGTGGGATAGCATCAGAAGGGGGAACCGGTCTTGAGCGGTGTCGTCACAGTTGGGGAGGTATAATGTATGAACGACCGTTACGTCTAGAATCGCGAAAAAACAGCATCGTCATCTTATCGTCGTGTCGCCGATGGAGGGGGGACAAATCAAAAGAACTTGACACCCTGGGAGTCCTCCTGTCCGAAGATCTGCGCTTTGCCGCGCTTGACCAGCACCTGCAGCGCTTTTTGAAGTAAATCGGGATCCAGGCCGTGAATATCTGTTTGTTCGCAGCAAATCGTCAGTCCGCATTGTGACCCGGTATTCGAAGGGCTCATTCTTACCAGTCCCCCGCGTGCCCTCGCCCTCCGTGAGCTCATACAACGTCAAGACGACGCCCTTCTGCGCCGTCTCGTCGATCCATCCCTCGATCGCCGCGGCCCACTCGCCCGGCGTGCGCCAGTATATCCAGAACACGTCCGTCGAAGCAGGCAGCGCCTCGGCCCTGCCGTCCTTCTTCATGAACTCGAGGACCTCGCGCGCGTCCGCCAGCGACAACCTCTTGTTCAGCGTCTTGTTGTGGAACAGCTCCTCCGGCGCGGCGGCGGACGAGGAGGCGGCCGTCGCGGGGTCGAACGTCGTCGTCGCGGCGGGGATGGCGTTCGCGTTGGAGGAGTTGGTGTTTGCGAGGGCGTGCGGGAGGGCGGACGGTGCCGTCGGGATCGCGGCGCCGAGGGAGAGCTTGAAGATGCGGTGGTGGCGGCAGTAGGCGAGGATCAAGTCAGACCATTTTACCAGCTGGGCGTGATGCGTCGTGAGGTTTGTTTGGCGCGTGAAGAATGGGGGGAATGAATATTCACGTGGGAAGGGGAAGGGGGCGGTTGTCGCCATACTGGATTATTGTGATGATGAGATTGGGTGAAGAATTGGAGGTCGGCCATTTGCGACGACGATTTGCGTTGGTGACGCAAAGCTGGACGAGCTCGGATGGAGGGGTACCCTGTAGGTGGGGCTGATCTGAGGCTCGGTATAATTCTACCTAGTGTACGTGCCTGACTACCTACCCTACCTTACCTACATTAGATATATGTAGATGGCTGTCGCTACCTTACTCAGCTATTATCTTTAGGAACAGCCTGTACTAGCGCTTGACCAGTGTCGACTCTTGCGTTATGAGAAGCTTGTTGCCATCTTAGCAATCAGTAGCCGCGATAGCCCAGCGGCGTAAAGCTCAACGGGTAGAAACCTAAGATTTGGTTGAGCCCTCGGGTGTCCGAGTCTGAACTTTTGCACTCGGTGAGCTCTCTTTTTCTTCTTCTTTTTCTTTCTTCTGAACTTCCATAGCTCAATGCTGAAGGAAGCTGTCTCTCTACATGATTCTCTACATGATTCCAAAACGGCGTAGATACCCCACGACTTCGCAATGAGAGCTGCGCCGTTCAGCAGTACGTACGTCAGGTCAGCCTTTCGTGGATGAGGTTAGCTTGGTGGCTTCGGTGTGTAGCCTCGGTGTGGCCAATTGAGGCATCAAACAAGGTCACCGGTCTCATGGATGTCATCGTCCCGGCAGAGTGTTGTAGAAAGCCGCTTGGAAGCAAGCGCAGAAACTACACTCAGTCAACCGACCATTTTCCCCCTTCCAATTTTCACAATTCTTTCGTGCTCGCCAAAAGGTCGTTAAACTCCTAGCAAACATAAAAGGAACCCGAGTACCTCTATCGCTAGTGGAGAGCTCACGCAGGCATCTCAAGGGTTCTCGAGAACCTTGTCCACGCACTTGTTGTCGCTGTTTGCAACGAGAAGCTCGTTGGCTCATGTGATGTGGGTTGAGACAGGTCGAAACCCCGCGCGAAGTGAACATTGTACAATCAGGCTGTCGACACCTCCTTGACGGCTTCATGGTTCGTCAACGCGACACCCTTCCAACCCACCGCATCCGGAAATACTGAACCAAGCAACTGAAGGCACGCCTCGACACGCTCATCTCCTACTTCGATGAACAGTTGGGTCCCCAGATCTCGTCTAGTATCTTGACAGCTGCCCTAGCCACGACGCCCGGCAGAATGCCCTACGACCCTTGCTCGCGAGGCCCGTCGAAATGCTGAGATCTCGCTGGTCGAATGCAACAGGAAACAGCCCGGCTGGCCTTCTGGAGTTAGGAGCAACTCATCACATACTCGAGAACGGTCGCTTGCGGCCCTTCTTGGCATTGTCAGCAGGACAACGTACATGCAGCAGAGGACCAAAGATGGGTTTATGGGTGGCGACGAGATACTTTGCTTCAGTGGGAGCATGAAAACGAATTACTTGGTCACAACCGGTGGCAGATGGTGAGGTCCTATGCTTCCAAGCCTCGAGAAGAACATAGCGGACAGCACAGCCCCCCGTAGATGTGAGTGGCCTCGCAGATTTCTTGCCAAGTAAGCACTTGCGCTATCCGATGATGCATATGCATATTATCATGAAACTTTTGATTGGTTTCCCAGCTGCTCGGTTACCATTTTGGTGGTGGCCAAGTGTCTCGGCGACGTTGGTTTTGACCTGATTTACCTTGGTACTCGGATGAAGTTAAGCCATTCAAATCGTCCCTGCGTAAGCCAATAGGAACAGGACGACGAATGCGCGATGAAGTCAATCAAAACACCTAAGTACGTGTTCTAATTGCAACATGAGTAGATGGAATATCAAGTTGTAGCAAGAACAGAATACCGTAAGATTTAAAGCTAACCTCCGCGCGACCATGTGAGTGCCGTATACCGTGTAACCTCCCTGCCGACGACTCCCATTCGTCGTCCCATGAGTGCTGCGGTCTGATGCAGCAAGCGTTGCCCCGTGTATTGAGCTGAAAAGTTGCGGCTCGCAACATGTATATAAGTGTTGCCCCCGTTGTCCTTCATGCGCGCTCTCAATGTCCAAAAACACAAGGCATCCGAATTGTAGTCTTCGTTCTTTGATCGCACCGGTTTGAGTCTCTCACTAAGACCCAAATTCTACGCTCCATTTACGTCTCCGTTGGCGAAGGGGTTGATGTTCTCAGGCAAGCCGATGATGCACGTACCACCCAACATGATCCCATGGAAGTCTTCATGAAAGACCTGGCTGACTTTTCTCTACCATTTCACAGTTGCTTCCGTGGGCCAATGACAATAACGCTCTGACGTAAGAATGTTCTACTGGTCCTACGAATGACGATGCTGGCGTTCACATTGGTATCCTCCGTATACGTCTATGACATGGCTTATCGCGATCTCAGAGGGTTTGGAGACAAGCTCTGGACGAGGTCTGATAAAGCAATATATGGAAGCTCGAGATATCCCGCTGACTACTACAAATAGTCTCTGGTGCTTCTCCATCATTATCAATGTCTTACTGAGCATCTTCTGGTCCCTCGAGTCAAAGCAACCCTACACCTGCGTTTGGACCCGTGTCCCTTGCCCTGATCGTCGATGAACTAACTACACGGACTGACACTCAGAGACAGCTTCTATCTGCTCACCATCGTCGTATGCTTGGTAGTCGTTAACAGACTGCCCACGCGTCCGGAAAAGATTCTGAGAGGCGTTGTTCCGACACTCCCACTGAGTAGTATTTCTGGTGTCTGTCTCGCATACCTCTACTTGAAAGCTTACAAGTCCAAGTCCGGCTGGATGAGTGACAAGGAGGGAATGCATTTCAGGTCGCTTTTTGTGAAGAGATATGCGGTTTCGAGGTGATGTAAGAGAGATCGGGAGGAGGTAGTTCGTTGCCCCTGAGTCTGGATCAACTATTGAAAAAAAAAATGAAAGATTGTGAAACCCACCTCAACCTCGCAGTTGAAATTCTTCTCTTGTCGCACGGAAGTCATCTTGTGAAACTGGTCCGTGAGCATATCTCGCCTCTCGCAGCGCTGTCGTCCAGGGAGACAAATTGCAGATTCGCCAAGATGAACAAGTTTACGGAAAGATGAGAACACCTACCACAATCAATCATGATTTCCAGCTATTTATATCTTCTATAAATCAGCCGTCCTCCAGGCATACACTTAACCGTGGCTCAGCCGTGCTGTGACGCAGGCGCCAAGACAATCTAGAAATCTTCCCAGCTTACGCCAAGTCGAAGTCACGAACCGACGAAGAATTCCAGGACGAAGCGGCCAATCGGCAGGGACACGGAGGATCTTCGACGGCCCCCACGCCGTGAACTCACGCCATCCTTGAAGCGGCGGGCGGAGCCGTAAGCCGCCCGCGACGTCAACCATCTCTTGGGTACGCTGGACTTCTGAAGCGTCCAGAGACTACCATGCCCGGCACCTTGATCTTTTGCCTACGCGGTCGAATGGGACCGAACTAAAGACCACCGGTGGGACGTCGCTTAGTTATGGCCTCTGATAGCATGAGGACCAGGCGATTGTTTTGCAGGTCCGAATTTCCCGAATCATCTCCATGCGCCTGCTGATGTGCCTGCTGATGCGCCTCCTGAGAACTGCAAGCAAGCGGCGCAAGCTTGTTTTCGTCGTGGTAGCCTGCATCTCTCCCAAAGTCATCGGAAGGTCGGTTCTGCACAGACTTTTGTTGCTGTAGAATCGATCCTTGGATTGGGAAGCACGTTGTTCAGGGGACAGACCCCGATAGGAAGCAAAAGTCCCCTAAGACCGCAGTTACAGCCTGCCGACCAAGGAAGGCTGAGGCTGCTCCGACGATGGATGCCATGTGTCTTGCTCCCGAATCTCTTACAGCTGCTGCGCCTCCGTTGACCCCAATCAGCGACAAACAAATAACAGACAGCAACGAGGGTAACGACACAGCCGTACGAAGACGAGTACCCAGAACATTCGCTGAACCATGTAAGGTATCGCCAAAATGACTACCACAATCCAACCTAAACGCCCAGCAAGCACCGCACCGACCGACCACCCGCCTACTTCTTCGCTCTCCGCTTGCCCTTTTTCTCAGGCACACTCGCGCTCCCCTCCGCAATCTCCCCAGCCTCAACTTTGCCCTCATTCTCCAGCTCCCTCAGCTTTTCCTGTCCCGAGATGAACATGCTCAAATCGCGATTCATCTCTTCCAGCTCCGCGATCTGCGCCCTGTGCTCCCCGTCCTTCCGCCTCAACGCCTCGACTTCGGCATTGTTGTGCTCCACGCGCTTCATCAGCCCCTGCGTGACCTCTTTCTCTTCCTGCAGCGCCTTTCCGAGGTTCCGCGCGAGCTCTTGCGACTTTGCGGCCTTGTTCCGGTCCCGTTCCGCCTCGCGCTCGAGTTGGGGGATGACTTGCGTCTGAAGGCGCGCGAGCTCCGTCTTGAGGGTCGCGTTCTCTTCTAGTGCGGTGGAGGCCTGTACCTTTGCGGATTCCGCTGTCGCGGCGGCTTTGGATGCCTTGTCCGCTACCTTGCTTAGCATCTCCTCAAAGTACA
Organism: Colletotrichum sansevieriae; assembly: GCA_026260285.1. Taxonomy (NCBI): domain Eukaryota; kingdom Fungi; phylum Ascomycota; class Sordariomycetes; order Glomerellales; family Glomerellaceae; genus Colletotrichum; species Colletotrichum sansevieriae. The sequence continues at coordinate 111,547 of JAOQIF010000045.1, forward strand.
CCCTCTGCGACTCAAGCTGGCTGGTCAGAAGGTGAGTGTACTCCAGCCCGATGTTATCCAACTTCGCTCGTGGGACCACATCTTCGTACCCACCCTCTGGATGATGGTGTTGTCCGTTGCTGCCCGGGAGCTCGACGACCTTTCCGTCACCCTTGTCGCGGATGAGGCGGTGGACCCAAGTGTCGCCCGCGTAGTCCCAAACATGCTGCGTCTCGAGTTCAAGAGCAAAACTATGTGCCGTCTCCTTCCAGTGATCCTTTGCGTGGCCACCTTTGTACCTGCCGCAACCGACGTTACCGCAGATGAGACATATCCAAAGATCATCCGTCGAGTCGCAAACACTGCAGAGGTTCGATACGGATGAGCCAAAAGGCTGCGTATACGGATTCGAAGGGTCATAAGCGGTTTCCGGATTCGTGTGCCTGCAGACCGGACATCCCGAGCCCTTCCAGTTCTGAAGGCAGGTACAGTGGAAGACGTGTTGGCAAGGTATTGTCATCAGGCCGGTTGTATCGTCCATGCGCTCTAGACACACGGGACATGTAGGTAGTTCAACGAGATTCGGTGTCGGGGGAGGGAACGGCTTGAGGCTGCTCGATGGGACCGAGGAGGAAGTTATGAACGGGTCGTGGTTAAGGTCGGGAAAGGTGCGGTTTTCTCTGGTTGGGGTCTCGAAAGTGATGGATTTCACGAACACGACATGACAAACTTGGGCCTGAGCGAGATGACGATTAGTCCCACCGCCGCCTTGGTCGTCATTATGACTGCTCACCTCCATGCTGTTGAAGACCTTGCCGTCAAACTCCCTCTGCCACTTCCGAGCGCGCTCGCTGTTTCGGAATTTGAGGAGGACAAGGTAGCGGTTCATCCTAGCCGTCATGACCATTCTGTAGTGACTGATATCGTCCCTCCATTTTTCGCCCACGTATCCTAGGAAGTCCCCTGGTGTAAGGTAGCTGGGTACCGCAGGTATACACAAAGTCGTGCAGTCTTCCGCCTTGACGCCGACATCTGCTGAGGGATCGAGACCCAGCTCTGGCGTCTCCTCCTCCTCGCGGTAGAAATGTACAACACCCCAGCCGATTTCTGTATTCTTTGTGTCGAGAGGAACGAACTTCGCCTTTGTCGATGTGCCAGCGAAGGTCGGGCCAACACCAAGCGCCGCAGATGAACTCCCTCCTTCAGCTGCCATGTCGCGTCTTCGGCTGTCGCCCTCGAGGTCGATGCTTTGTATGCTCAGCTCACCGAACCGCCAGTCTTTCACAGCCGTTTCAGGCCGGATCGCCGCGGATGAGGGCGGAGGAGGGAAGCTCTGCGTGCGCGCGCGCCACTGCCTCTCTGTGAGTCTCTCGATGTTGCCGCCGCTGTCTTGTCGGACTGGTGCTCTTGACGGACCGCAATCGATTAGACCGGCGTGTACGGGTGTGTTCGGGACTCGTAGTTCGTTCGATCGGTAGGTGTCTGCGGGAGAGGGCGCGTCGTATTGCAACGGAGAGGGCTGAGGTCGGTGCGCGTTGGGCTTCTTCGCAGATCTCCTAGAATGCGCCGGAAGCTCGTCGAAGATGTTGGTGCCCTTGGGCGGAAGCCAAACTTCCTTGGCAGGAGAGGAAGCCTGAGCCTTCTCGTTCGCAGAATTGCCGTTCGCTGGGTTTGAGTTCGGGTAGAGCTCGAATTTCAAGTGGTAGAAGAAGGATCGCATAGCCTTTCTCACCCTTCCAGGCTGGCGTCGGTCGATCGAAAATCAAAGAGTCGGCAAAAAGCCAAGATTCGTAGCTCAGCGAGAGAGTGCTAGTGAAAGCTACGGAGGAAAAAGAATGTGTATTAAAAGTCCTCGCAATATGCGTAAGCTGGTCATAGCAACAAAACAGAGGTGTATTTCGGAGAAAATTAATTAAGCACAAAGTTCAGCAGGCTACCTACCTACCTCATGGAAGACATCCACAACCCCTCCAATAAGGTACCTACCACCGCAGGCACGGGCCCACTTAATGCGTCACAAATAAGGCATCCGCGTTTCGCGGTTGAAGCATCACGCACTTGCTTGTCACGCAAATTCAATGTTGAACGATTTGTTAAGACTTCGAAAGTGTGTGCATTGCCACTGCTCTCGAGGAAACGGTTTGTCCGAATAATTACTAGGGCCTAAGATATCAATGCCATATGCCAAAACCCGTCAATCCCATGAACGCCGGTGCCCTGAACGAGGCAAAATCATATGTACCAGATACCTTACTGGCCGCCGCGAAGACGCAGGACGAGATGCAAAGTAGATTCCTTCTGGATGTTGTAGTCGCTCAGGGTACGACCATCTTCCAACTGCTTACCAGCGAAAATGAGACGTTGCTGGTCAGGCGGGATACCCTCCTTGTCTTGGATCTTCGACTTGACGTTGTCGATGGTGTCGGATGATTCGACTTCCAACGTGATTGTCTTTCCAGTCAAGGTCTTGACGAAAATTTGCATACCGCCACGCAAACGAAGGACAAGATGCAGGGTGCTCTCCTTCTGAATGTTGTAATCCGAAAGGGTGCGACCATCCTCCAACTGCTTTCCGGCAAAAATCAGGCGCTGCTGGTCAGGAGGGATACCCTCCTTATCTTGGATCTTGGACTTGACATTGTCGATTGTGTCTGAAGACTCAACCTCGAGCGTAATTGTCTTGCCGGTAAGGGTCTTGACGAAAATCTGCATACCACCGCGGAGGCGGAGAACCAAGTGGAGCGTAGACTCCTTCTGAATATTGTAGTCGGACAAAGTACGTCCGTCCTCAAGCTGCTTGCCAGCGAAGATGAGGCGTTGCTGATCAGGAGGAATGCCCTCCTTGTCTTGGATCTTGGACTTGACATTGTCGATGGTGTCAGAAGACTCGACCTCAAGGGTAATGGTCTTGCCGGTGAGAGTCTTGACGACTGGACGGGGTTAGCCATTGCGGAAGGTGTGGCGGTTTGACAGCAAGGCAACTTACAAATTTGCATACCGCCACGAAGGCGGAGAACCAAGTGGAGGGTAGACTCCTTCTGGATATTGTAGTCGGAGAGCGTGCGGCCGTCCTCAAGTTGCTTGCCAGCGAAGATGAGGCGTTGCTGATCGGGAGGAATGCCCTCCTTGTCCTGAATCTTGGACTTCACGTTATCGATGGTATCGCTGGACTCGACCTCGAGAGTGATGGTCTTGCCGGTGACTGTGGAAAACAGTGTCAGCAGCTGATAGGAGCAGGTGCGAGGCGCCGGTTGGACTTACGGGTCTTGACGAAGATCTGCATGTTGGCGACTTCGCTGCTGCGATGTATCCTCGTGTGTGTTGATAATTCTTGATGAATGACTGTGTCTTTATGGACCAGTGAAGCGAGAGTTGTGTGTGTAATGGAGATGGGTAAGTGTGAATGAAGCGGAGGAGAGGAGGAAGCGAGGTTGCAGTGGTTAAATACGAAGGTTGAGGAGGCCTGTTCGGAGAGGGAAGGACCAGTTCGGGTGGTAACTGAATGACCGGCCGCGGCGAACGGAAGCCAAGGGAAGGCACTAGGGGGCGCAAGCGCGAGTGGGGAATGGATTATGCAGAGTGCCTTGTGTCCTTGTCCTGGGGTGAGGGAGACGTGGAATGGCGAATGATTCATCAGCAACTGGCATAAATGGGAGAGAAGGAAAGGGCGCTAAGGCAGGCAGGAGCAAGCCGGAACCCTCCAGAACCAAGTGGAGTCGAGACAGGTCGAGAGGTAGCTGGTACTTTCCATAAGGGTGGTGGGTGGGTAAGTGATGGACGTACTCGCCACTTCTTATCTGTTTCTTCCCGCCAACTTGGGAAGGCTGGAACCCAGTTCCTGCTGTGCCTGATGTCTCAGTTCACAGCGCTGACAACAACTTGGCCTAAGGTTGTCCACTCGCCGCCGCCGCAGCTTCTTTGATCAGATGGCCTCGCTCATGCCGCCTTAGCCGCCCCGAAACGCCATTCGACGAGGGGCTTCCGAGAGATCAAAGATCTTGCTTTAACGGCATTTACGACACGGGAAATCTTCCAAGAGGCGAAATGTAATTCCCTCGGAGACCTTCACACAACGACAGGAACCTACGACCTTGAGAGACGTCGGGACCTGGAGGAGGGAGCCATTGTTTATTGTCGTTTCCCCAGAGAGCCTTAGGCAGTCTGTCACTGATGGGTCGGCCCCCATCAAACCCCGGTTACTGCTCCGCCTCTGCCGTTCGACCTCGGACTTTCTTCCACCAGCAACGTCAATCGTCATCGCCTACGACACATTCATGGCTGAAGGGTGGCCGAGAACATTCACTGCGTTTGGAATGCTTTCCCCACGAACCAACCTGCCAAAATGAGAAGCCGTGCGTTAAAACAAATGGCTGCCTTCATTTGGTACATTAGCCTGGAATGATCTTGTCTTAACCAGCCTGCCGATCCGACGAACACCAACCCCGACGACGGCGACTTGCAAAAAGGACTTAGCTATGCTCACGGACAGCCAGGCCGACTCAAGGGCCGCTCACAGTTCACAGACAAATGTAGAAGCGCCCCACCCGCCACCCGGATGTCGGCCATATTCAGAAACACGGCGGCGACGCCTGACTGAACCGGAGGTTGTTGTGCAGTGCATCGCTGTTACTTCGCTCGACCGACATTCTCGCCACCTCCAGAGACTTCAGCCAAATTTTGCCTCGTCCGAAAATTCGCCTGCCAATCCCACCGGCTTCCAAATCTTTTCTCAACCTCGAAGCAAAACGACACTCCTCCGTCGGTTTCTATGGTGCCTAAGCATTGGCCATACACCCATTTCCACGTCTCAGCTGTCGCCGAACAGTCGGACCAGACACCCCCGACAGCCCGCCCCAGTATCGCTATCGAAGGAACCCCGCACGTTTAGCGCAACATGACGCCAGACGTCGTTCCTCCCAACCACTTCGGCGCACGACCCTGATTTTACCGCCGTTTGAGACCAGTCCTGCGACTGCAACCTCTCTGGGTTTGTCCAGCAATGTAAGAAGTTTGTTTCTCACTCTCTCTTCTGTTCCGGGTCAACCCACCTGGTCCAGGGAGAGACGAGACCGATCGATATCTAGCGCTAGAATGTGCAGAGCGCCTACGCCGCACGGCATCGTGGCATGTAAACGTGGCCAACGTGGCAGTTCATTTCTGCAGCAGACGAACACTAATTACTGCTAAGTTTTTATTCATCATTCGGCGTGGAAAAGACCCCGTTTTTTGCGGACATAAAGGGTACTAAGTAAGTAAGCAGGCGAACACCACGAATACGATTTCGCTACACCCTTTGCAGCCAGCCACCGTTTTATTGGTCCAGCCTCAAGGCAGCAAGCTGCATCCTGGTCTCTGATTTGCTGATGAGGGGCCCAGCCGATCTGACTCGTGTTTTGCGGTCAGGAGGACGTCCGTCGTCGTGCCATTGATTATCCGAACCTAGGATGTGCGAACTTAGGAAAAGACATTCTTATGGCCGTGAGAATGTGCTATTGGACGCCGCCTCACGGTCAGGAACAGCGAAACTAATGGCATTGATGAAGTGATCGCACACAGTCCTCTCGACGGGACGGGCTCTATGGCCAGGAACAATAAGTTCAATGCCCATGGATAAGACGACTGGGCACAGCTCTCACGATGGGACCGGCTTCGTAAGGATTGGTTTGGTGCACACATGATGCCACTTGGCATAGACCGCCTTGCAAACAATGCAGCCATCGCAACTGTTGTCGACTGGTGTTTGTGATAGCTTGACAACTTACCGTTACGCGCGAATTCAGTAAGCCCAGCAGCCCGTCCGTTGGTTCACCGGAACGAGCTCGTAGAATGGCATGTCACTCATCTCGGGAGCCAGCACTTCCCTTTGCTGATATTTCTCTGAATGTGGCAGCCCCGTTGAGGTAGCCTAGGTGTTGATTACGCCTCTCCCTAGAGAAGAAGCAAAGTGTGCCCCCGACGCTGGGTAGTAGGCAAGCGTACATGGCGCGTCTGATTCGGGCAAATCATCGCGTCGGATAGGTCGAGTAGTTGGCGTATTATCATTGGAGATGTTCGTGAACAAAGCCGCATCGTCGAACCCTCGTCAACCACTCGTCAAGAACGTTAATCTGTCATTATATGATACCTAAAGTCAGTTCATTTATGGCACGCAGTCTCATCCAAATACCAACGTCGGAGTGACCCTCCCACTCCAGCAGGATGAGGATCACCGAGGTGGCTATGTGTGTGTCCTCGGTAGGCAGCAAAGCTCACCAAGCAGGACATCATATCAAGGGACTGAGAAGACAAAGTTGTGAAGGGCAAGAAACAAGCAATCTTTTTTCGATATATCGAATCTTGGCTTGACTACAACAGACGTAAGATACCGAAATCCAGCCAGACGAGCCTCTCCAAATATTAGAAGGTGGTTTTTGAACGGGTCCCTTCTAGCAACCCTAAAACAAAATAATGCATATCGTTATCGTATATGCTATGCTCTGTCATTTCCGTGCCTGTCGTGCCGGCATGATACGTCTCGGTAAAAATAAAACAATAAATGTCCTGAGCGCATTGATCGCGCGTCTCTCTTTGCTGCAACGTAGCTGTCTAGCCAACGCGCAACTCCAGACTTTCCAACCCAGCTTAAAGCTTCAAGTCATACATTCGTAATGTAACTCGTGAACAAGGGTCGTAACACATCGCGATGAATCGTGTCGAGGTGACCAGCCGCAAAAAGAAGTGAAGTCAAGAGGGTGTGGGGTTGAAGATCTCGTGTGCAGTGTCTCGTTTAACGCCGTCGCTGTGACTTAAAATAACATAGGAAACATTTGCCCACCCGGGGGCTTTTTAAATGACCATCATTCCGAGAAAATCGCATATATCGCAAGTTATAGCACAAGATGTTTAATTGGCGCGGATGACCAGCTTTGACAGGAACTTGTTCGACAAGCAGTCAAAGTCGTTGCGGTCGAAGGTGGCCTCAGGACGAGTGCGCAGATACGACTCTGTAGGGTCATTAGCATGCTGATGTTTAACTTTTGAGTGAAAGAACTTACCATGCTTGATCACGTGTTCGCGGACCTCAGTCATAGCCTCACAAACGGCAACATTGTTGTTCAAGAGGTGGCCGTGCTTGGAGGTGTCCCAGTCCATGAAGGCGGGAAGCTTCTGGGAGATGGCGTGGAAGAGGCCGACAATGACACCGACAGGAGTGGTCTCCATGTCGCTGCAGAACTTGTTGACGGCGGCGGGGTCGGGCACACGGTAGTGGCAGTCGAACTGCATCTCCTCCCAGACAGCCAAAAGGATGGAAGCCAGCATAAAGATGGTGGGCCAATTCTTAAGACGCTCGCCACTGTACACGCTGGAGTACAGGGCGGAGAGCTCCTCGAGAATCTCCTTCTGCAGCTCACGCCACATGTCGGCCATGGCGCACTTGATCTGGAAGTTGATCATAACGGGAGCGACGGTCCGGCCGTAGTACTTGGAGTCCTCGTCATCAATCTGACCATCGATGCCGACTTCTTCGCCCTGGTTCTCAACCAGAGTGATGTGCAGAGTCAGGTTGTAAGCTAGGACAAGCTTGAGAGCCTTGCGGATGACAGGCATGCGCTCCTTGACGTAGAAGCGGTGAGCGGTCTTGAGAATCTCAGTGATGAACGGGGTTCCCTCGAAGTGGTCCTCAATGAAATCCTCAAAGCCACCGTCGATGTGCTTGTCGAGGTAGTCGGACAAAGCCTCAACTGAGACACCCTTGGCACCGACGTCGAGGTTGCCGGTGCGAAGCTCGAAGTCGATGGGCTCCTGGTCGGTCAGGCAAGACTCAACCCAATCAGCCTGGAAGCAGCTGTCGTCCGCGACGAAAACCTCGCGGACGTAGACGGGAAGGGCAAAGCCGTAGCCGTGAGTGATCCACATCAGCGTCTCGCTCTGGGCGAAGCCCTTGACGTTGTAGACCGAGACACCACGGCCAAGATGACGCTCATAGTCGGCCTTCCAGTCCTTCATGAAGTAGCCGATATCTTTGATGTCGATACGCGTGCAAGGAACCTGCCACAGACGGGCGTGGGAAGGCTGACAACCAGCACATGGCTCGCCCTTGTCACAGGTCTTCTTGAGGAACTTGCAACGCAAGCAAGCACGGAGCTTCCTGATCTCGCTGGCCTGCTTACGTTGCTCGGGCAGGAGAGGACCCTTCCTGCGGCCGACCTTCTTAACCTCGGAGCCGTCCTTCTTGCCGGTGGAAGTGCGTCGGATGACGGACTTAGTAGACTTGGCGGTGACGGGGCTGCGTCTTTGACCCGAGTTTCTCCGGGCACTGACAATGGGAGGCGAGGTGGCGCCGGAGCCACTGGCCGGCGTGGGTCGGGTCGGAGTGGTTATGGTCTTGATCGGCATGGGAGCAACGGCAGCTGTAGGGCTGACTGTGTCATGGTTGTGAGCATGGCCGTGGTTGTGGTTGTGGTTGTCGCCGAAGCAGTTGCGGTGCGATCCGGCGTCGACATATCCATCGGACTCGGGAGAAAAGGGGGAGATGGGGAACGGGGCAATCTCCTCGTAGCTGCCGAGCTCAAAGGAGTTGGCGCCGTCCGAGGAGTCCGAATTGGTTCTCAAGTGCAACGTCTGGCTGGGGTTGAAAATGGCCGCGTTGGGCTGGGGCTGCTGGAAGTGGTCAAAGCCGGCACCGGAACCCTGCTCAACAACCATAGACCATCCTTCACCATTGCTGGAACTGGGCAAGGACAAAACCTCGAGGAAAGTGCCCGTCGGCGAATTGCTGCCGATGCTATGTGACAGCCCCTCAATCTGCAGCGCGGAAGCAGCGGCCTGGATATCGTGCCAGCTCTCCATACCCATGTTCCAGTTCATAGCCGGAACAGTCTCGTCCATGGGGGCCATCGTGTTGAAGGCGGATGCGAGTTGAAAGTTTGCGGCCTGCAGAGCTTGCGTCGTCGTCGGCAGGAAGTCGATGGCATTCGTCTGGAAACCGGAGGCGTACGGGTTGTATGTGACTGGCATGTAGGCATCGGAAACAAAATGCGAAAAGTCCTGGGTGGGAAGCTGAGGCTGTTGCTGCTGCTGGTGTTGATGCTGCTGATGCTGCTGAAGAGCCCAGTCGGTCAAAGAGTTGACGGGTTGCTGGTAGGGCGAGTGATGGGAATGTTGGCTCAAAGGCGAGGAGCTGTGGGAAGGCGAGTGGGCTTGTTGGTCCTCCGGGGGGCTCGAGGCTGCGACATTTGAGGCCATATCCAAAGGAATGGGCCAGATCCTCTGAGCGGGCATGTTGGTGACGCTCTGAGGGCTGTTCTGGGAAGAGGGGATTTGGGATGCGTAGGAAAATCGGTCCCGCTGGTCGAACGAGGAGAGGTCGATGAGGCCGTCGCCTCCACTCGAATCGAAGTTGACGTTCATGTTGGCTGGTATCGATCCTAAGGAAGGTCGAACGGGTATGTGTAAGTCGAGGAACGGGACTTGGACGAGTGATATGGGCTTGGACCCCAGGACACCGCTCTTTCGTCGGGGCGTCTGGATGTGGGTGAGGGTGGTGAGTCGAGCTTTGTTTGCGGCGACTCTGGTTTTGGGGGACGGGACGTATGGATGGAGAGGGTCTTTAGGTGGTGAGAAGGGCGAGAGAGCAACGAGGGCGCCCCAAATGGGGGCATGCGTGGGTGAAGAGGAACGGCGACGAGCCCGCGAAAGAAGCGGTGAGAGCTGCAGTTGAACGACCAGCCCCAGCCGGGAAGAGGAGCCAATGAACGGGGCCGGTGCTCCTTCTGCAGCTGCACGAGTGTGGAGCGGGGGAGGACCGGGGTGGTTGTTCGAGGTTGCGCCAGTGGTGAGCAGTCTTTTTGGGGGGGCCAACTGGGAGGAGAGATGGTGGATGGTCGTGGATGGTGGGCATTTTGGTGGATGGGGATGGGGGGGTGCCTTGTTCACGAGGGGCGCTTTACGACGAGGTTAGGCCAATCACGAGCCGCCGCCGTGCGAGGGAGACGGTATGTAAGACTCGTTGGTACTGTATTTTGCAGGGCAGAACAAGCCTCAGCGGGTAAGACATCAGGATACAGTGGACGACGGTTGCAAAACGTGTCGCTAGCTCGAGCCCCAGTAGAAAGGTGTCTCGAGTGGGTTTAGCGCGGACAGCTACTTGGTGAAGCTCCATACTGTAGTAGCTGAATGGCTGGAAAATCCAGTAAGAGTCCAGATATTGGACCAGATGGTGCAAAAGACGAGACTGATAGCGCTGGTACGTATCTGTCATCTAGTGTAGAAATCTGCCAGTGAGGTAAGGAACGTACCGAAATGCCTTTTTTTTTTCCCCCCCTCCAACCCCGCCATAGAAGCGACAATGGAAACGTTCTTTCCGCCTTTGGCGAGGTCCTGGACCCTCCTTCCACCTCATCCAATCCCGGCTCTCCACAGTCCGCATCCACTCTCGGTCCGTAGCTGCAGTACGTACTTACCATCGTCTTTCTTGCGTGATGTACGTACTGCGGCACCGCTGCCGCTACGTACCTTAGGTATGGATGTCAGCCTCTGTGACTGCCTCACTTACACAGTCGAGTTGGACACCACCATCAACGACTCCTCCAGGCCAATCCTCCCCTCCTTCGCAGCTGGCAGCTCTTCCGTGACTCGTGAGCTTCGGGTCGATGCTGGTGACCACACAAGTCACTGCCCGTAGCTCCACAGCTTGTCGTGTCGTCAATGGCAAGACTTCATCCCAGCCTACATGATCCTGATCCTGATCCAACGCCCACATTCCAAAGCTCTCCTCGTGCTGCAGGCACGCAGGCCGCGGAGGCAATGGTTTAAAACAGGAGGTTCCGGATGGTGATCTGGTCTTGTCTGGTGGATCTTTGGCCTCGACCCTCTCGTCCCATCTCCTACCCAGGCCTGACCAGCCAAGGCACTGAGCTTCTGGAGCAAAAGCTGGATGGGGCGAGCTGAGGACCCATCGGCAGTTGCAGGAACCGCCCGGCTTGTTTTTCGCAGAGCCTGGCGTGAACCTCCGTTCACTGCTCGCAGCTCGACTGCAGCTGCAACTGTCTATCTTGCCTCTCGCTTCACGCTGCTGCAGCCGCCACCACCGGCCTCCTCTAACACGCAGTAGCCGTTATCGCCATCTCTGTCCGGCATCATCCATTCATCAGACTAACGAGGTACCCCCGATCAGCACCTGTGCACAAGACAAGGCCGCAGCGAGCGGCTAGCCCCGAGGCATTCATCTGTTCTCGAGCAACGGCGCAGACCATAGACTACAGACCACAGACCAGACCACGGACGTTAGCCGGCTCTTGGGTCAAGGCCTTGGTGATCAGCGACTAATTGTGTTGAGTATTCCCGTTCTACAAAGTCACTGTGGCCTGGGCAGCAACTGGCTCTCATTGCTGCGGTGTAACGGCGACAAAGCGTGAGCCACAAAAGACAGCGCACAGTGTAACGGCGCGGGAAAACATGCCCACGTCTGGTACGGATATTGCCACTGTGCGGTGCTTTCAATTCAAAACGGGGGAAACGATCAGCTCACACGGCACTGGATCGGCTGTCAGCAGCCAACTCTATCTGCACCTCGCGTCAACGGCACATCGGTTCTCCTGTCAGCCTCCGCCAGGGTCCAGTCCGTATTGGCACCGCTTTCGGAGAGTGGAATGATCCTCCAACTGGGGCAATCAACTCAAGTCCTTGGGAAACACGGATATAATGCCATCGTTGCCCTGTTTATTCAAGCGGCGACGCCGACCAGATCCGTCCAAATAGGACAGCCGCCCGCTAGCAGCCTCGGTCGTTTGCTGGCCCTCGGCCGCGAAGCGAGAAAAACCTAGCTTTTCACGACCTGTCCCATGATGCCAAGGGCACAGTGGCTGGGGGAGAGTCAGGACCACAACTTCTCACCAGACCCTTCGGAGTTTTCAAGCCGCCCCCTACCACCGCAGAAACAGAACCCCACGAACAAGGCACAATAGCCATTGAGAGCGCGTCTGTCACGCTAGGTTTCGATCGCAAGTTGCCGCAGATCTGCCATGGCACACTGGCCAATGCAAGGATGAAAATCTTCTCGTACGGGCTCCAGTCGATTCTGGGTCCAGAGCCAGACGCCTGCACCTTCCGTGGTTCCCTCCTGTGAGTACTTGATGCCAGCGAGACGCAAGAGACCACGGCGCCGCCCTTGCGCTTATGTTAGCCGGCTCAACAAAAACCAACCAAGCCATCACCACTACCACCGTAGGCCCTGGTACACGCCCGTACAAACTTGTTTGCCATATACCCCTCGACGATGGGCCCTAGACTTTACCCTCGCGGCTCGCTCCAGTCCCCGCTGCAGATAGACGAAGCCACTATTGGCATTTGCCTAACCCGCCTTGCCTGCGAGACGACCTGATGTTTCCGATGCCTCTGTCTCCCCACGTTTGTGGGGACGACCTGCGTCCGGATTGTCTTCTTGCAGCGCAGACCCCGCCGGTTGCTAGGCTCAAGCAGCTGAGCCTCGAAAACAATAACTCGTTTGCAATGCTATTGTTGGCTTGCATCGACCGGACTATTTTCGAATGCAACCTGGCCGTCGACCCTCAACATTCGAATCTGGACGTCTGCCCGAGGTATACCTGGCGAGACGCCGCCTCAATACGGGTTGCACGATTTGGTGGAGAACCCCTCGCGGGAATAGTTTCTTCCTGGCGGATATCTGAATCATGTGTACAGTGGTCCGACGGTTTGCTGTCACGGTTGTCGCCCTATACACGGAGTGCCGGCGCAGAGACCATTGTGAGGCTTCAGCAGATCTCCCTCTTCTAGCCCGAATCACTATGAGGGGCAATGGGTGCACAGCCCGCAGCCTGTCAAACGAGCCAGTTGCAGATGACGAAACAGACAGTACCGCAGTAGCACTCAGTAGTCTGACAGGGTCCAGGCATCCTCCACGAAAAAGCCGAACTTATCGCTCTGCAGCAGCGAGCGAATACCAGCCAGCAGCAGCTTAACACGACGCTTAAATCCCCACCCTAATCACGGATAATGTCTAAAGACGGCATCGCGATATTGCAAGAATGGCTCGCAATCAGGGTACATCCCAACCTCAACACACTCACGGTGCCCTTTGCCGCAACAGAACGATCAACGTCGCAGGCGGGAGTCTCTTTTTGCCCTCGTTTGCCGCGAGCACACGTCTCCCCAATTGGCTTTGCCCGCAATCAAGGCACATCAGATCTACATCAAGACGGCCGTTCCCAGCTTCCCCTCCAATATTGACGACGACGACATCCGGACCCTGCACCCTGCACACTCTGCGGGTCGTGGCAAGACGATGGCCAATTCGGCGTGCCCACCCCGAGAGGCGCCATTCTCGACGGCGATTCGTGCCACCTACCAGCTCTCGGCCGCCTGCAGTCAAGGCATGAAAAATGGCACATCATCTTGCATACTCAACCTCTAACTAAGATGGTTTCTCCCACCACGAGCACTCGTCAGCAGTTGCCCACTCCCCACACACATAGGACTCTTGCTCGAGACCCGGAAATTCGAGATGGCGCGTGGTCTTGAAGCAGACATCCGTCCAAGCCGACGTTGTACGAAGCCTAGAGTCCGATGTCAAAGTGATGCTTGTCTCGACTTGAGCTGCGAACATCGTGCTAAAGTGAATCAATTCCATTGCCAAACCCGACAGCTGCCGGATAGAGGGGTATAGGGACCGAGGAATAGCGACTCGTCCGGCAGCGATGCTTGCAAGAGCCAATTTTTGAGGCTGCCATGGGTGCATTCTCCGGGTGCCAGCGAGGGGCCGCTCAGGTACAGTCGTGTCTCCCCGCCATCCCCCAGGCTTCAAAGACAGGAAAAGAAAACGGCTGCAAGCAGCCGCCTGGATGTGAATGTGCGGTGTGAGATTTCCTGTCTGATTGAAAACGCCTTCGCGGACATCCATCACGCAACCGGCCAATCACCACCAGATGAATACCGGCCGTTGGCGGGAATCGTCCGAGGGCTCTGTTGGCCAGGTCTCTTCCTTGCATTACGTGATACAAGTAATGCTATTGAGAGACAAGAGGCTAGGCTCTGTCAGCTTGTCAGGGCATTGGCGACGCGTTGGTTAGATTGCTTGTCCGATCGGTTCGTTGAATCTAGCCACGGTTCGAGATATGCTGAGGGGCAGGCTCGAGACAAGTCAGTTCGCCGAGACGATCTCGATTCAGCTTAGATCGCGGGCGAGGCACCGAAGCCAAGTTGTTATCGGGCGCGATTTACTTGTCCTCCCGACGCGGGGCAATCCTACACAGAGCCAAGCCCCGTTCGATATATGGAGGGGTTATCTCTGACTGACCTCACCAGGCGTGCAACAGACTGGCGAGATCTGGCGATTGGTGTGTAATTGTTGCCGGCCCAAGGCGCGGCCGTTGGATGGGTTGCTCGGTCTTACCGTCCGAGCACACGCCGGCCTCGAAACCGTCACGGAACCGACCGCCCTTAGTGGGACGCTCGGGGCCTGAGAACTCTTGACCGCTTGTTCCGTGTTGAGTGGTAGCATCCGGAGCTGGAAAGTTGCCCCAAAGTCGAATTCCTAATGCCACCACTTCCGGAGGGGTCAAGTGAGCGCGGGGGATTCAGGGTGACAGATTGACAATGCGGGACAAATTCGAAACGCAATGCTGAACAGCTGAAGAATGATTTACTTGAATAGCATCAAACTCTAGAATGGATCTTAATCTTGGCTATGCAGGCACATTGATGATGTGCTGGCTCCAGTCGCGACCCCGGGCCACGGCTGACCGCCCAAGGGTAGGTACATGGCCAACGCATACATTTGGGGCCGTTAAAGCAAGTCACACCACGAGGCTGCCCTATTTCCGGCGAAATTGTTCACAGAGAAACTTCTAAATGCGGGTTTCATGCAGTTGTTGATGCGCCTTGATAGGTTCTGCAATTGGGCTCCGACTGGGACCCTTTCCCGGTTCGCAGTTTCTTGGGTAGCGACTTTACTGTTGGTTCCGCAATCTCCATCAAGGTCACCATTGCATCATCCCCAAAGCGTAGGCTCTTCGAGTTGAAGAAAATACTCAATGAGTTTGTATGGAGAAACTGGTGTCACGGCTGTTTCATGAGGGGAAGAGGGGGGATAACCCAACCTTTGATCCACGCGGGCCGGTCGTGACTGACGGCAAAAGAACCCCCCGGGTTTCTGCAACTCCAGTTCCTCGCGACGCCAGCCTTACGGGGTGGCTCATGCCCAACTGCATCTGACTCATTGCGGTTTCACTCCACTGGTTCATGGGGAGCCATTGTGATCCTTGTGTGAGCTGTGAAGTCATCGGCATTCAGGTTCGTTGGTCTGAGGTGGCGGGGAGCGTTCCATTTCTTCGTGCCAGTATCCGTTCGTAACGTCTTCGTGCGCACTTAAACTGCATCCGACTTGATTATCGTCCCGTCAGCTTGGATTGTCGTGATAGGATGAACGGGGTCATTGGATCAGATGATATAATGAAGCATCGGATGAACAGAGCTGAGGGTGAGAGTTGAGGCTGAAATCTGCCGTCTCAGCAATCGGGAACTCTATCTTGAGTGCATCTCACTATCTAATCGCTTGCGCATAGACGCCAGGTGCCAGATATCACGGGCTCGAGCATAAGACAATTCGAATTTGAAACGACTGTGTGTGTGTACAACGCCATCCAGATTATTTTTTGGGGTTTTGGGTGCAGAACAATGGCCGTCCTCATCCAGCGCTAACCTCCACAGCGCCTTTTACAACAAAGACAAACAGTGCCCATGAATCACTTTCAAGGTTCCCATGAACTCACTATTGAACTATTGGTTTCTTAAGTATCGAACTCTTATTAATGTTTTCAACAAGTCTGTTAATGTTTAAAAGTGAGGTGTCTGAAATACTGACCGGCCCTTCTTCTTGCAACATGGTCGGAGAGGGCAGTGAACACCATAATCAGCATGAGTCCCTGTCGGTGTTGAAGGATCCTCCAGACGTAAACCCCAAGCGGACCTTTGGCTGATAAGGCACATTCACGAGAACGTACTGGGACGGAACAGATGAGTGGGCAGTCAAGTACTGTGTGAAGTCGCTTACTCTTTCTGAGAAGTGTGAGCCCTTTTGACCTTCATAGATTAGCGGGAGCATCAACTCCAAGGCACGGGCTTGAAGTATCTCACGCTTTGCAAGATAATGTTTAGTGGTCTAGTGGTTTACTGGGTCTTCTAGATTGACTATTCTCGACAATGAGGTTATATCTACGCCTCGTACACATTCCCGTTTCAAGTCGGATCCAACATTCTATCATTTCTCCGAGACGCGAATCTTTGTATATAAACCATGAACCCAAAAATCTGGAACGCCAACTCATCGAGAATGAATTCCCATCCGGTTTCAAACGAGCTCGATTCACTGAGAAAGCCAACCTTATGGCAGACGTGGCCTTCAGAAAGCCCTGCGTAACATCGCCGTCAGAGAGGATAAGAACCAGCGTCAAGTAATATAGACAACAAACGCCGTGAAAAACGATTAGGAACGGATCGGGTAGCACTAAAAGTATGACTGCAACCCCGGATATGGCTTCAAAGCCAGTGACAGGCAGTCGCGACTTCAGAGGACCAACCTTCAAACTCATTATTGCTCATAACACAGCTCCAAACTTGATATCGTAAAACGTGCAGATGAGAAGACGATGTTTTTGGGGCCGGCTTGTTATCCAGTTTCGCCACATCGCCTATCCAGCTCTTAGACTTTGGCCTCCAACGTCATCGAGCACTGTTTCTAGAACGTCTATATCAAACTGAAAGTCTGTCACTGGGCGAATTCTGAAGTACATTAATCCACCGTGGTATCTGGTCACTTGACGAGAGTGAGCCAGAAAGTGGCGGGTTTGTACTTCGTCTCCGTTTCGGTACAGCAGGTCAGAGTGTCTGGGCTCGATCAAGGTTACGGCATGCATCGTAGTGGCGAGGTCTTTGCGAGGTCTTTGTGAGATCTTGGCCCGACGATGTAGAAGATTTCAAAAAGGCACGCTCACCGAGCCATCAGCTACGATTGCGATGGTAGAGAATGCGTCAGGTAGGTCTGGCTCTGGCTTCTGAATCAATCGCCCAGATGATGTATGAGACCACGCCGTCCAGCCCTGGGACGGAATCACCCTATGTATCCATATCCCAAATGCAGCGATTTCAGAACCAACAATGCCGTGTTTTGAGGCAGGAGCACATTTTTGGTGGGAGATCGATGGTTGAGTCTCGTCTCAAGGTGCAAAGTGAGACGAATGGAGCGCGAAACTGCTCTTGATCGATCAAGAAGGATGATTGAAGGGTCTGTTCTGACACACTTATCTCCGTGTATTACCACTGGAACGGCGAACGTGTTCCAATAGTCATTCGGCTTGCGGCGTTCGAGGACGGCAAAAGTTCGTCGGATACTGCTTTTGGTATCGAAGAAAATGGGCAACATTATTTGGATTCCCGTGTTGGTCATAACGAAGAAGGAAGGCAGCTGAATCTTGTTACAGACAATAGAGTCGTCGCATCCCAAGAAACAGCTCGGAGAGGAGGCCAGCCTGGGAAGATTGTACTCATTCTCAACGCACGGTCCACAGCGGTTCCATGCGAATATCGTCCGGTCGTCACTGGTCCGGAACAGCTCTTCTTGTAGTCGGGCAAAGGCGTTCTGTTCCCCTTCTCCATAGAGAAGAGACATTTGGACACCAAATATCACCAGCAGCTGTATGCTCTGTCTTTTACTCTCGTTGTCTCCTTCTGTGCAGCCCCGACATCCGAGACGCAATAGAGGCCATACCAAGTGGACATTCTCCAACAAGGAATGGCTGATCAACACCAGTGAAATGGCGAATCAATTCGCTCAATTTAGCTTTCGTGCCGAGAAGCCGCCAGTTCTTGGAATAAAACTCGAGTTTCGAAGGAGCCAAAAGCTCTTGAAGTGTCCAGCCCCTTGTAAACCACTGCGATTCTGCGAAATGGGAGTGTTCATTGAATGCCGTGTCGTCCGGCACGTCGGATAGGAAAGCGTAGCGGACAGCCGCCTCCTTGTAAAAGCGAAACATGGCGTTGATAGCTTCTGAAAGCTCGATGCTACTCGTTTTGTCGATACAGCATGTGTCGATCCACACGTAATCGTGGCCATCCAGTAAGGCTCGCCCGCAACATGAGCGGAGCTTCGCGTAATCAGCTTTTGAGTAGACAACCGTCTTCGTTCGGCGGAAGCCTGGGTGGTTTCCTCCAGATCCTCCCTGCTTTGGCTTTCCAGATAGCCGCCTAACGACATTATTGACATTACTAAATGGGGATGATGCGGCCTTGTTTATTACCAGGGAGTCTTTTATCCCTTGACAGTGGTACGATGTTCGATTGCATCGGAACTACATCGTTGAGAATTGGACTATGAGGTGCGGTTGCTAAATACATCTAGTCAACCACCTCAAGCTTCCTCGGCGACAAAATAACCCAAGGACAGGGCGCGGTTGGATTTTGATCACAGGAAATGATGATACAAGCAAGCTACAAAGCTGTAATCTCATGTCGGGCTTTCAATATAACTTTCATATCGATTCACCTTGTTGTCCTCCCCATGAAGCGCGCCTAAAGGTCGTGAAACGTAGGGTGTACTACCCTCTGTTCATCATTCATCCTGGAGGGTTGCGACTCAACACTGCCAGAGAGGCAAGAACTGAACTACTCGGAGAAGCAACAATGAATCTCAAGTATAATTGGTGCACTGTCTTCTTTTTCGCTCAGACTTGAGCTTAAGCGTTCTGAAGAGCGTAGCATTTCGCAAATCTTGGGGAACAAAGTGGTAGTCCCCGGGCTTGAGGAGACACCCAGATGGTAAGTAATGAACCATGAATAATACTGGAATACAGGGAAGGCCATTGAGTATCGACATGCAAAAACGACGTTTCAAAACCATGAAAATCGTTAAGTGTCGTCTTGGTGGCTGCTAACCTCTTGTCCGAACCCCGCGGTGGGTCACTGAGGGAGCCGCTAGTGTCAGCTCATTGGACCAATCAAACCCAAGGCACCCCACTTCACACGAACTTCCTTTAAGAAGGAACCACCACATATGCGAGGGGCACTCACACCAATCGTCACTCGACCGCCTCATAAAGCAAACAGGCGGCCGCGAACAGCACGGCGGAATTTGTATCTCGAAACATTTCAGGACGACCATGGAAACATGAACCCTCAGAAAGTCCTCAACCCATGAATAACGGCCCCCGAGAAATGAGACCCCGCATCAAACCTCTCAAACGCCGTCCAAAAGTCACCTTTACCAAGCGCGCCGCCGCCGCCGCAGCAGCAGCCATGCCCGCCGCCCAGGACCAACCCCCGGCGCAACGCCCGGAAAGCGAAGACACGGAAGTGGACGAGGAATTCGTCGACTGTTCCAGCAGCAGCAATGGAAGCGAATTCGTCACCGACACCCCTCCGAACCCGTCCGTACCGGCCCTCTTCACCACATGGCCGCCCGTGCGCGACGCCCTCACGACGGCCACCTCGCGGACCCAGGACGAGACCGTGTGGCAGTGCGTCCCGCTGCTGGCCGCGACGGACCCTGCAATCGAGCACAACGAGCACGGCGTCCCCGCGCTGCTCCGGGACAACCACGTCAAGTTCCTCCAGAAGCAGCTCGGGAGGTTCCCGGCGCCCTACGTCGCCGCCGACGCCAGCCGGCCCTGGTTCCTCTACTGGTCCCTAAACGCGCTCGCCCTGCTCGGCTTCGACACAGCCGTGTACCGCGATGATCTGATCAAGACGGTGAGGACGATGCAGAACCCGTTGGGCGGCATTGGGGGCGGTCACGGCCAGAACTCGCATCTCGCCACGACGTACGCTGTCGTGCTTGCACTGGCCATCGTCGGCGGCGAGGATGCGTATGAGGCCATTGATAGGAAGGCCATGTGGAGATGGATTTGCTCGCTCAAGCAGCCTGACGGCGGCATACAGATGACGCTGGGCGGGGAGGTGGACGTGAGGTGGGTTTCAACTCTCAGCAGCCGCGAAATCCGCCCCCTCGTCTAACGACCCTTTAGAGGCGCATACTGCGCAGCTGTGATTTTCACCCTACTAAACCTCCCTCTCGACCTATCTACAGACTCGCCGGCGTGGACGCCTGAGCGGCCTACGATTTGGGCCGGATTGGCGGATTATGTACGCAGATGTAAGTCATGCCTTAGCCCGGTCGCCTTGTCGTCTGCCGATGAACTCACCCAAGAAGGCCAAACGTTCGAGGGTGGGATATCGGGAAAACCGGATGGTGAAGCGCATGGTGCCTACGCTTTTTGTGCGCTTGGCTGCCTCTCGATTCTGGACACTCCGCATCGCATCATTCCAAAGTACGTAGCTTTTTACTCGCAGTGCCTTTTCCCTTCCGCTCCGCGCCGCCGCCGCCGTCGCCGACAATGACCCCCCCTGGTCCTATGAGGGGTTGACATGGAAGCAGCGCGTCTTACTGACTTTGCTGCGTCTGGTGACAGATACCTTGACGTGCCACGACTTATCTCTTGGCTCTCGTCACGGCAGTATGCTCCGGAGGGTGGCTTCAGTGGCCGCACGAACAAGCTTGTCGACGGCTGCTACAGCCATTGGGTCGGTGGGTGCTGGCCACTGATCGACGCCGTTCTGAAGGGTGCGAGCGAGCTCGACGACGATCAGGAACCGGATCGGTCGAGGTCTGCTGCTCCGCATCGCGGCAGCCTGTACAGTCGAGAAGGGCTGATCCGATACATCTTGTGCTGTGGGCAGGACCGGTCCAAACGAGGCGGCCTCCGTGATAAACCGAGCAGGCGAGTTCGATGATGACTTCTCGGCTTGCGAGATTTTCTGACTTTGTCGGCAGACCGTCTGACGCGTACCACACCTGCTATGTGCTCTCCGGACTGAGCTCAGCACAGCACCAGTGGGATCTCACATATGTCAACGAAGATGAGACGATCCTCCCGGAGCCAAAATGGGTGGTGTCGTCTTGTGAAGAAGGCACGCAAATATTCGACGAGGAGGACCGCGTCGGGTCTATCCACCCCGTCTACACCATCCCTCAAGACAGCGTCGAAGACATGAAGGCGTACTTTTCGTCCAAACAGGGTTTCTGAAGCCCCGCCACCAGGCCGCCAGGAATGCGACCGCACCCTCCCCCGCCCCTCTGTGTATTGAAGGAGGACAGGCGATGGTGTCGACTAAAACTGCGTCACGTGGTGTTTGATGAAAAGGGCCTTTTGGGGAAAACCGGAGCGCCAGTGCGGGATTCGACTACGTGAAAGTCGATGATCAAACGACGGCCCCGACGAGAAGGATGAAAGGAGTGGGACTACGGAACGAACACGACGGAGCCTGCAGCTCGAGGCCTGGCTGAAGAGATCTCCGACAGGGATCATACGTGAAACTTTGGACAACTCATCTTTCCAATATCGCGACGCAGGAGGAGACTTTGTGGTCGTACATGTCGAGGGCTATGCTAGGCCTCCCAAAAGGTCGAGGTGCATGGAACATCTGCGCGCCAGCTGCAGCGCTTGAGTCGACATATAGTGCAGGACAAGAACGAACAGTCTGGTAATGGCAGGTAATACAGCGCAGCAACAATTTCCGGCCTTGTAGGAAGCCGGCGGCCAAACTGATCGGTCGAAGTACACCATCAATGGAATTCTCACGTCTCCTACTCCCGTATCGCATCCAACGGTCAGCGGATGTGAAGGAAAAAGCCTTTCCATTGCTTCTTCTGTTTCTGGGCGCCGCGGCCCGGTGGGAGCGAATGCACACCATACCTAGGCCGGGCCAATCTAACAGCATCAGCCCCTGCAACACGCCACTTTGATGCCTCTGCCGTGCGCCTCTCGCGTGCGGCAGCCCTTTCAGATATGTTAGTATTAGGCAGCGTGTTCAGGACGACCTTGATGCTTGTCTTGGGGGGCGGCGGGCAGATTTGAGACATGAGGCAGTCCAGCCCGCCCCGGAAATGCAGCAGACCGACCTCCTCGGAGGCTAGTCGGCAGGCGGAGAAGACAGAGACATCTGCTGCGAGCTTGTTGGATGATCCCGGCAGACTGACCTTACCCATGGCTGCCACGCGAAGTTCGATTGGCGCATCTCGCCCTGCAGCAGTGTGCATGGCCTGGGCGCAGATGTCTTTGCTGTCGTACTTGGAAAAGACGCAGGTAGTTCCTCCATTGTAGTGTCTCTGATATCAAAAAAGACCCGGGAGTGGTGTTGTGGCCGCCAGAACTGGTCGCTCTGTGTCTCACGGAGGCATTAGTTTTCCCACTTGTTATTGAGGAAGACGCGTCGTCGGACCATACGAGTGGCGGAAAAGGAGATGTTCAGGTTGGATTCCGCCAGAATGGTCTCGACGGTGAGCGGCATACCGTCTGTTGTTGCAGTATCCTCGGCATAGCGTGAACAAATACAGAATACAGGCTAGGCCAGATGCTGCTGGCGTGGCATGGCTGCTGCAGTCGGAACGGTAGAACGGCGGTCTGGTCTGCGGTGCGACTTTAGTCCCGGCGTGGAAGCTCGTTCGCGGGTCGGCGACGTCTTTTCATGTGCATTTTGTCGATGAGCCCCCATCTAATAGGCCTTCAACGTTAGCCAATAGCAGATGGTCCAACCGGGACTCTGAGGAGGGATGACGTTGAAAAAAGGCCAGGTATGTTTGTTTCTTCTGGCGGGGTGTTGGAGACGTTGGCGAGGAGCGGTCCCTGATGTCTTGCCCCTCACAACCCTTATCGACAGCAACCCTGCCAGTCCAGCTCGTTGTACGGAGCACTGAGTGCAGTACATGGTACACGAAAGGGACACCAGCGTCATCAACAACTTGTGTTCCCGAACCACCGGATCCCGCAGGTGATGGTGACAACAACCCCACCGGGGATATCAGACTCGACTTTGAAGGGAGACTGTGTGACGGACACCGAAGGATAGACGGTGAAGGGAGTCACGACTTCATCGTGAGGCCTCACTCGGCAGTGGCAAGCCGGGTATGACACGAAAGAGGATGAAGATGGTGGGGGGTTCATCGACGTGCTGGGGGCTATCGAGCACCGGGTCCAGAGAAAATATTGCTCGGGAGACGTTCCGGACGCACTGAGGGTATACCCAGTTCGATATTCCTTGTCGAGGCCGTCTTCTCGGAGGGGTCGTTGGATCACCGGATCTGGGATAACGGGGTTGATCGCTCTGTGCTTAATAATGGCCGGGGGAAAGTAGGAGAGTACCTCGGGACGAAAAAGTTTCGATCTGATGTTCTCTTCCCTGCGGTAATTGATGTCGAGCTGTAGACCCCTCTCATTTGTTGGCGGACGTAGGAATGTGTCATGGAAAAAAAAGGACGACATGTCGCTAGCCGTGCAAGTCACGTCACCACCAACCACCGCTGGGAACATACTGCAGAAGCAGCAGCAAAAGCAGCTATGAGCTGTGAGGTCCAGCATCTGCGCCGATGTGAGGGGGTGTGGAGACGATGGGACGCCAGAGGGGCGGACGATGGAGATGGAAAACGCTGGCAGGGTTTCTGGAAGGTGCAATTGTCGAATCAGAGTGCAGGGCGGCGTCAAGCTGTGGTGGGAGCTGGAAGGAGCTGTGTCTTGCTCACCTCAGTTTGGAATAGAAGGAAAGCATGTATGCTAGCTTTCCTCTACAGAAAGTGTGTTGTGACTTCTTTCTAGTTGCTAACCAGGTAGAGTTGTTGGCGCCTTCCTTCTATTCCTTTCTAAATAGATATTAGGTAAGGTACTCTGGTCTCTTTTCCAACTCGATGTGGTAGGAGGGGAGCAAGGAAATGTGCCTGCCTCGCCTTGCATACCTTACCTATAAGGTAAGATAGGCAGCACAGCTGTACTAGGTAGAGATTGAGGTGGAATTTACGTACCGTTTGCGTGAGTTTAATCCGCAGGTAACAGAAGGAGGGATGGATACCTACCTTACCTACCGTAACTACTGTACCTACCTTACCTTGACGATGCAGACGAATGATTGATTTGAGTAGGGGGTACGGTGGCGGCATCACTCGTTCACTTACCTGCCTCATCACTTGCAATGAAATGCACACAGCGAATTGCTGCCCCATCACGAGCTACCTTACTTCAGGTACCTTACCTGAGGTACCTTACAATACCTGAAGTTCAAACTGACCTGGACCAATATCGCCGACGTGGTTTCCTGATTTCTCTCCTCTCATTACATAGCTTAGAAGCAGTGTCCAACGTCCGCCATCCACCGGCCACCTCCAGCGGCAATGCCAACTCATCATTGCATGACCTGCGTCCTAAGGCCCTGCGCTTCTTTGCCTAGTTCTGCTTTCGCGCGCGCACCAGTTGCACTCGCAGCGCTGCATCTGGCTGCTCCTCCTGCTGCTCATGATGCAGCACCACCGCCACACCCTGGCAAGTATCCCTGCCACAAATCTATTATGCAGAAGTACATCTCTCTCCCCTCTCCACTGCTCCTCACATGGACCTCACTCCTCTCTCTCTCTCGCCCTGTCAGATCGTCGGCTTCGTTCGCCGTTGCGACTGATCTGCCACACCTCTCGGACCTGTCGCCGTCGTCCGCTTCCGGCCACCCAACGGTCTTCGTTCGCGTGGCTTCTAGCTTCTTTTCTCGGCCCATCCTCCATCATTATACTTTTGCCCTCACCTACTACACCGCAGGACCGCAGAGGACCCTTCGTTCTGCCCAGGCACTCCACGGCTAATAGAACAACGCAGAGAGGGGAAAATGGAGAGACGCAGACGCTCCGTGCAGCTAGACAAGGGCAATGGCAACGATAACGACGCGCCCCCCTCGTCTGTCACTGGCCCGCCGTTGTTTACTTTGATCCCATGTTGCTCATCCCACCCCAAGAGAGCCAAGTCCAGTCAGAAAAGAAGCTGAAGCTGAAGCTGGTTCGTTTCCCCCGTGTCAATGGATCTTGTCGCCGTCGAACCCACTTCCGGTAGCCTTTTTCTCGGCGCTGGCAACTGTTCATGCACGTCGTCTTGGTCCCTCAACGACAACAGATGAGAGATAACCCCTTCACCGACCTTGCAATCTCATCCGCGGGGTCTCGCTGCCGCCCGCCGGAGATGGGGCTAGATTCTTGACCCTGATTGGCCACCAGATGCCCGTCGTTCGTCCCTCATGTGCCGTTGACCACTTCCCTGAAGAACGACGCCGTGGAAGCGAGTCCAATTGCCAGCGGCGGCGCCATCAACGGCATCGGCAGCACCAAAGTCATGGCACTCAATATCAGTCTACCTCCAGCGTCTCGCCGCCGGCCGACCGACCGCTCAGCTCATGGTCGTCTGTGTCTCTCGGTGACAAAGATGATATTTTAATCAGCACCCTTGGTGACGATCCGGACCAACGAACGACTTCCCCGTAAAATTAAGCGCTGATTCGCTGTTCCGTCCCTGATCCATCACCTCAAGGAACATCTGCACGGTGTGTTGGGTACGGAGTTCATTTCTCCAAGCGCTGATTTGTCGGGGACACGAGGGCAATCATAATTTTTGCCATCTCTGACTCGACATCAATTGCTGCCATACGAGCCGAGACTGGCTAAGAGGCCGTTTTGACTTTGATGATGCCGTGCGAATCGCCCGCCGTTGCTGCACATCATTGGGAGCCACCAGACGATCCCAAACGTGGCCCCGGCGCCTGGCCTTGTTCCTTGCCCTGTCCCAGCTAACATGATCGCATAGCATGGCCGAAGCTTTTGCCTGACATGGCACAGACGGACGAACTTGGCTGTTCTGTGGTTGCCAATCCATCGGCTTCTCTTCTTCGTCCTTCTGTCATGGGCTCACAATGTCACCTTCCAAGTTACCGGCGCTGTAGTTACAATCCCCAACCTCGGACCCTGCAGCACAAGGAAGCGAGCAAGCGACAAGCGGGTTATTTCGATCTCTGAACGTTGGCGGGGGCCCTCGCCTTCTGTTTTTATTTTCTATTCGTCTTGA
Organism: Colletotrichum sansevieriae; assembly: GCA_026260285.1. Lineage (NCBI taxonomy): Eukaryota > Fungi > Ascomycota > Sordariomycetes > Glomerellales > Glomerellaceae > Colletotrichum > Colletotrichum sansevieriae. Next base: position 137,436 of record JAOQIF010000045.1, read on the forward strand.
CTCCGACTCCGGTACCATTGGCACCCCGCAGAAACGACCGCCGACCGCAGTCAGTACATGCGAGCAAGTCCTGGAGGCAATTTACATGGCCTCATACGTACATACATGACGGTGCTGGCATACTAGACAGCACGTCGATACTCGGCCCGTGACAAGGAGACGAGCAATTGGCGGTGGAAGAATGTGGTAACAGCATTGACACCAACAATATCAAAGCAAAAACACCATCGGCAAAAACACGCACTTCTGGCATGCTGCTAACGAATTGTCCACAAATGCTACAAATTCCAACAGGCCCTTTGCGTGATGATGGATTGCGCATGCACTAGTCGCTGCTAACAAAGTGTCCTAAGAATTCGCACGCTCGATTTTCTCAAGTCAAGTCGTCCTCTGTTTCTGCTCACGCTCGCACTGGACAGGCATAGGGTCTCGCAACCTTAACCAGGCACATCCCTCCACCGAGGCACCAAGGAATCAAATAAGCATGCTCTGGCGTTTTGACTCGCTATCAGCCCGAAACATCTCTACAAAAAACCAAGGGAACCCAGCTTCGAGACCGGCGCTTGCCTCGTTGAAAGTTACTTGGCGCGACCACGGACATACTCAAGGGGCTGTCTCCGAGAGTTGCGTATACCACATACTGCGGTTATGATTGCATCCATCCATCGAGGCTAGGCCGGCCCGTCAGATTGGGTCCTGACTCTCTGAATGGTTTCCATTTTGCCACCGGCTTTGCATATTCGCAGCCCTCGTCGGACTCTTACTTTTTGGCAGTCTTGGTCGTCTCGAATTTGCACTCTCGGTGTGCTGTACTGAAGTGTAGCCCTAGAGCAGCTAAAGCAGCCCGACCTGCGACCCGGCGGGCCACATGGTCGGAGGGACTTTGTCCAAAGTTTCGGCCATGTACGTCCGCATGTATTCGTACACATGTCTGCTTCGAGAGGCGCGCGCCTTTGCTTGTGACGATGATGTCGGCGACGGCCAGGGCCCCAAACAGAGCAAAGTCCAAGTCGGCGGCATTACCGGCGGCAGGGTAACTGGATTGATTGCCTTCACTGAAGAGGACCGCTGAACGCCACGAGCATTGTTTTTTAGCAACCAGAGGGACCGGCAGGTATCGTCGAATCCGAAGAAAGCACATCCACTCACGGCCAACTCCCGTTCTCAGCAACGATATCGAGATGCATTTCGATTTCCTACATGAGCACGACCGCTGCAACACACATGGGCTAGAGCTCTCAGCCAAAGGCAGATCTTCGCTTGAGCTGCCCTGGCCCTGGCCACGGCCTGGCTGTAGTGTAAGTAGGTACCTAGGTAGCCCAGCGATGATGGATGATGCTGGTACGCCCCTCCCCCATCCGGGTCCCCTCCTCCCCAATGTGTCGCGGTGGGGTTGCCTAGTCTCCAGCGACTTTAATCAACTGGCAACGAGACGAGCCAACGCAGCAAAGCATGGGTCACAGTCTTTCGAGAGCCGCATCGACGCTTGCATCTCGAACCAAAAGTCAAGAGAACCACCCCACTGTGCAGTTTCCGCGGTGCCCGTCTCTACGGCAGTACCTTTCTCTCTCTCTCTGGGTGTTTGTTCACAGCTCATGCGGCGCCCATCTTCCCATCTCTCCCCAGCAAGCAAGCAGAAGCAGAAGCAGAAGCAGAAGCAGAAGCAGAAGCAGAAGCAGAAGCAGAAGCAGAGCGACAGCAAGTGCATCAGCCAGCTCGTCCCTCTTCTCTTGTTCCCCTCCGTGTCTTGTTTCTCGTCTCGTCTCTGTCTTGTGTCCGGTTCAAAGCCCAAAGTACCGTAGTCTCTCACCTCTCGCTTGTCGGTCCCTCATTTCCAGCCGCAGGCGCTGCCATTGCCGCCGCAGCTTGTCATTACCACCTACACTGCAACCACAGACTACTCCAGTACCGTCGTTGTCATGTCCCATGTATGATCTAATGTACCTTTACATATGTTTATTGAAGTTGGCCCTGGATTGGACTTGATCTGTTGCTGGACCACCCTCCACCCCTCCCTCCCCTGCCCCCGCACTAGCTGATCGAACGAAGCAAGACGAAGGAGAAAAAAAAAGGCACCCTTTTTTTTTCTGCAGTAATAAAGCAGACACATGTCTCTCCGTCCATGGCTTTGATAATTTCCTGCAAACCAAGAGCGGAAGAAACCCTGGATACGTAGCTTAACTTACAGCACCACCCACACCCACCGCGTCCACACACACAACGCACAACACACACATACACACACTCACACTCACCAGTACAACACATCGATCACCCCTTCCACCGACTTCCTTCAGTTTGTCCCTCCATACCTCATCAGGCTCTCACTTCTCACGGCCGGGAACTACGAAATCAACTCGACGTCTGGCCCCGATCCCAGCTCTCCCTCAGTCTCTTTGAGCAACCATACATACTCGAACCCACCCGGAATTTCTGCCCTACGCCTTACCTTACAACCCCCCAGACCACTCTGGCGCGTGGTGCGTAGAGGTCCACCTGCGAGTCCTCCCGACCTTTGTCAACCACAAGCTCTTCGTTCGCCTCGCCGTTGGGCTCGACTGCATCACAAACTTGCCTGGGTCTTGATCCCGTTGCGTGGGCACGAATTATTGCTCAGTTGCTTCACTCCCTTTCCCTTCTTTGTTCTGAGACAAGTTCGATCTCGGCCCCCTGCGCCTTCGTCAAGCCCGTTTCCGCTTCTTGCAAATCTTCACGTCTAGGACCAAAAACCACCACATTTAATAGTATTCGATCCACTGGGAAAATCGGCAACCATGGGCGGCTTCTACATGCAGTACCTCGAGAGTAAGTGATCAATTGACTTTCCCGGACACGTCATTGGAACCCAATGCTTCCCTGAACCTCGTTTTCCATCATCAACTGCCCGTATAAGTGGGCACTCGCCGTGATGAAGCTGGGGAACTGGGCCAGATCGTGTGTGCATACCCCTGCATTCTGTCAAGGCGGGAATGACACGCGGTTTCCTGGACTCTGGCCTGTTGCTCAACGAGTCGGGACGGGATATTGCTTCCGGGTATAAGCTGGAGGTCGCAGCTCTTCAGGAGAGCGGCCAAGGCAAATACGCGGGGGGAGTCAGGTTGGGCTCGAATGCAGTTCGCCTTGCCTCACCGGGGAGGCTCATGTGCCACTCAGCTGGGACGCCATCATCATCATCGAATCTAGCATACTCGCAGGAACCAGGGGCTAACCGATTCGATTTAGGTCTCTGCCGACGACGTGGGTGGATGGACCCTTCGTATGAGTGTTACCGCGACCACAGCGGCTACACGTGCTTGGTTCTGGTCAACGGACGAGAGTACCAGACCGACTTGGCCTACGAGTCGGATTCATTGGCTCAAGAAAACGCTGCCATGCGTGCCTTCATGGTGTGCCGCAACTTCTCCGTCAATGGCGGCATGCTCGCGCGCAACGGCATCGTTCAGGGGTTGCCCGCCACGGAAACGAGCACCACTCGTCGATCCAAGAAGAGCAGCCGCCATACGTCGTCCAGCCACGGGTCGCGGGACAGCCACCGACGTAGCGGACACCATTCCAGCAGCTCGTCTACGGCCTCCTTCGACTGAGTGGATGGTGTTGCTGCAGGATGATGTGACGGATGCCACATCTTGATTTCAGGCCAGCGAGCCTAAGCCAGTGGTACAAAGGGGACCCCCCCGTCTCGCACAGAACACGCGGCGTGGCGATTCGAGCAACATTGGGATTCGAACCAGAGAGGACAGCCATGGGTCCACGAACTGGACCAAGAGAGTGGGAAAAGCGACACATACCATTTCATCTGCAACGACCTCAAGACGACTTTATGACTTAGAGTACGGTTTCTTCGCGCGGCACCTCTGATTTCCATTTAATCTGACGCTTTCCTTCACGACCGGCCGGTCTCTTCACTCTTACGGATAAAGCAATTGGGCTAGGTTTCGTCTTTCAGCTTCTGCAGAGGCTTTACGCATGTTTTTTTCCGAAGACCTTTTTGATGACCTGGCGCCTTCGCTGGGATTGTACAGTAGTAGTCGAAGGCCCATTTCCCACCTTTGAACGGAATCACGTTCAGCGGCAGCTCTGAACCGACCGACTTTCATTTGGATTCCACGAGATTCTATGAGCGTGGATACGATTCTTTTTTTCTCTACCTGGCGATTCATTCAAACTTTGAGGCACCACGCAAGATTGCAACGAAAAAGACCATGAGGTGGCTAGACTCTTTGCTTAGGAAAGCTCGCACTGCCGCGAGAGACAAAACGTTTTGGGGGAAAAGTTGCCACAAAAGGGAGGAGGCAGAGAGCACTTGAACGGAACAAGGGGCAACTATCCGCTTCTTTCATTACTGCCTCAAAAGCGAAGCATTCTGCATTTTTGGAACAGCGACGGGGATGCGGCATCGTCTCATTTCTTACTACGCATTACGGGAGATGGCGGAGGACTTATTGGATGAGACACGGGCGCGTCTTACTGCCTGTGGGGGACCAACCGCGAATTCTGGACTGAGGAGGAGGACGTTGAGGACAGGATGCATTTCGAACCTTCTCATGGGGTGAGGGGGCATTCGAGGAGGACGAGAAGGAGAGGGGAGATATACGACCGAGACCAACTTCTGCGACGCTTTGGCCTCGCTCATTCATGATGATGATAACGACAAACTGAAGAGTCTTATGACAGCGACGATATAAAAAGACACCAGAAAGGAATACTTGCGTTCGAGCACTTTGTACATGTCACAGTCCTTTGTCAATAATCACGTGCGGTTGAATCTGCCTGAGCAGGCTCCTGTAAGATATCAGTCACTTGTTTGCCCTTTTCTCCCCTGAAACCGTCAATCCAGGTACGGTCGAAAGATGATGGGTCGGAAAGACGGATGGGCTGGGCGGATGATGTGGTGGTGGTGGTGGTGGTGGTGTGACCCGGGTGACGCCGAGCTGGGGGATGCTTGAGAGATGTGTGTGTGTGCGTGTATGTGTGTGTGACCGGAGCCGAAGTGGAGGATGTGACGGAGAGGTGGGAGGTGCGTGCTTCGAGGAGAGACAGACGCCATTCACATGGGGATCAACCAACCAGGCCGGAACGAGGATTGGGATTACTTAGAATTCGTCGACAGGATCAGATGCAAGGGGGTTGGGGGCGGCTCAAGTAGAAGACACGGAAAAAGAAAGAAGAAGCTTCTCGCGGAAGGCGATGTTCTAGACATCCATCTGCTGGATGTCTCTCGGTTCGCCAGCAGGGAACGCAGGTGATGTTGTCTTTTGAATCACGGGTTTGGGCGGGGCTTGGGGGATCAGGACGTGTTTGATTTGGGTGTCTCTGAGATGGGATGGCATGTTTTTTTTTTTTTTTTTTATCTCTGTTTTTCCCACGTGCCGAGGCGAGTTGTCTGTTGTCTTTTTTCCCATGTGCTCGCCCCTCCATTGACTTTCGATACAGCCTGGCGGCGATGATTCGGATGATTTTCTCTTTGGAAGGGACGGGAGTCCGTGTGGCGTGCCGGGATTGCGAATCTCATTAACGGGGAAAAGGGCGGACCGGGGGGGGGGGGGGGGGTTTCTTCACTGTACGCTGAGGTAAGGTATAGCATGAGTTGCATATAGAAATCACGCGCGATTTTTCTATTGTCGTTATCAAAGTAAGAGACTGAGGGCCCGGGTGGCTTGCCGGGATGTGGACGGATCGGAATTGGTGGTTGTGGTGATGGTGGTTGTGTGGCGTACGACGGCGATGGAGGTGAACGCGTACGTCACGTCGCATGTTGAGCGGCAGTGTTTCCAACCCTTTTTCAATTTTCACGTGAGGGGGCCCTTTTTTTTTTTTGGCGATGTTTTGGCCTGGGTCACTCGGAACATTGAAGAATGTGGCGTTGCGATGGGAATAGGTTGGGAACCGATGTTTTTTAAAAGGTCACGAGGGGGTACTGGGAGGTTCCACTGCTGAGGCGTTGGAAGGCGATTGTCTGGAGTTGAACTGGTTTTTTGGGTGCGGTGTTCTAATGATGGAAACAGAGTAGGTAAGGTTGTCCGATCGGAGAGAAAAGAGGCAAGGGAGAGGTAGAGAGGAAGACGCGGATAAGAAGGGAGGGTTGACATTGGACCAAAATCTCCGTCATCACAACGGTTCGACACGAGGTTTTTCTGGGTGTGCCCGAATGCAACTGTTCACAACCTTCTTTCTTTTCGGAAACAGGTTGAGTTCGTTGGCTCTGAACGGGACTCACCAAGCATGGGTATTCCAGGCTCGAACAACGCAAGGCTTTATTCGCAGGCCGCGGATTAAGTAGGGGCGAGGTCAGATGCTGGTCGGGATGTAGGGAGGGACCCGGCTCGAGGATCTTCGGCCCGGCACTCTCGGCTTTGCAGACTCATGACTTTCAAGCTTCATGCCTCGAGGCAAGGGGGAGGACATCAACAATTTCGCCAGGGAAATTGGGGTCGCTGTCCTTGAAGGGTCGCCCCGCTTTTGTGTCCATTGTCCATTTAGAGGTCGGAGCACCGAGGCGCCCGGCCAGTGACGACGTCTCCCCCCGGCGCACAAGCCCCAGAAGCAACCTCCCCCCGACCCCTGATAACTGGGCGTAGCGTCCTTGGATGGGCCGTCGGGATTGGATCGTTGGATCACATGGGGTGACCACCTTGGTCGAAGGAGGACGGTGATAGGATGGTACTGAGCATTGGCCATTTGCGATGGCACGTATTGGTGGCAGCAGATGAAGTGTTGGTGCACCTCTGGAAACATGCTCTGGAAAACGGCAACTTCCCAGTCAGCCCAGCTCAGCTCGTAAACGTTATCCTTGAGGAAACCATCTTGTAGGCTGACTGCAACGTGGAGGCTTACTCGCATCAAGTACCTTACTTGGTGCTTAGTTGACATCAACCTTGTAAACGTGCATCTGTTGTCTGTCTTGATTGGGACCGATAATACCGATACCGACCCAAGGGAAGAATGTGTCGGACAATTGGAGGCTCCCGTCGTGCTCCTTGCTGCGCAGTAGTGGCACAAACGCGGCCGTTAGTGTAGCCGTTCCAGGGGCCTCAACCTCAACTTGGACCTGGACCTAGACTTCCAGTGAAGTGTGGATGGGACTGGACGGATGGGATGGAGAGGGGAGGGGAGGGGTTCGACATGAGGCTTCGCCCCTTGCCTTACCTCGCCATGCGGCATGCCTTGTCTTTGCCTTGCCTTGGTGGGGTCTTGCGTGAGATGTGTGTGCCCCGTGCTCTTGCTGTGCCTTTCCACTCACTGCCCCCAATTGATTGCCTGTTGCTGTCAATCAGAGGGCTAGGCCAGCCTGCGCGAACATGAACGAGACAGGAGAGCAGCAAGAGGGAGCAAGTACCTTGGGGGTAAGGTAAGGTACGGTAGGTAGGTAGGCGATGTCGTGTCATTTTTGAAGGTGCTTCTTTCCACCACCACTCCCTGGCAGCAGCACCACCTCCACCTCCCTTTCCCATCTTACCTATCCCCAAAACCCAACCCATCCCATCCCAACCCATCCTCGTCGTCCTCGTCGTCGAACCTTACCTTACCTTACGTTACCTTATTCTCTGCACTCGCTCTTGCAACCTTTCTAAGCCTGCTGATCCACTAACCCCTCTGCTTGCGTGTGAACTTCACCAAAGCCTCAATATACCCTCTAGAGGAAGGTAACACTCTTTGTACCAGCTTTATTAATTTTCCCTCCTCGTTCTCTTGTTCATTGCTGGAAGCGACAGCTGTTCTGGTCCTGAACAAACCATCGTCGTCGCACTACCCTGACTCGAGAACTTCTACACCCTTTCCCAATTCGTACACTCGCTTGTCCCCTGCGCGCAACTCTAAAGGAAGCCCATACGCATCTACCTTTCCACTCTTCACAAGAAACAACTCAATTTTCACGCACAACCAGATACCTCCAAAATGAAGGGTAAGTCACTCCTCCCAGCCTTCACCAGCTCCCTTCCCTCCCTTGTCATGCCTCTCTGGGCGGGCTTCTGCAACCCCAGATCGGCAGCTGCAGAACGTACGTGGTGATGATGCAGACATGCTGACTTCCTGCGCGCAACAGCCATTATTCTCGTCGGTGGCTTTGGCACCCGCCTTCGCCCTCTTGTACGCCCTCCTCTACTCCCAGAGCTTGAACGCGCGGCCTCTAGAAAGAACATCGCCAGTCGCTTCAGCTGCGGACACGTGGTGGCAACACACCCAGTACTGACCGCGATGCCAGACCCTTACCCTCCCCAAGCCCCTCGTCGAGTTCGCCAACAAGCCCATGATCGAGCACCAGATCGAGGCCCTCGCCGCAGCAGGTGTCACCGACGTCGTCCTCGCTGTCAACTACCGTCCTGAGATTATGGAGAAGCACTTGGCAGAGGTGGGTCCCAAATGAAGCTGACGCTGATCTCCCCCGAGGCCACCTGTACTGACGCATGCCCTCAAAAAATATAGTACGAGAAGAGATTCGGCCTCAACATCACCTTCTCCGTCGAGACCGAGCCCCTCGATACCGCCGGCCCCCTGAAACTCGCCGAGAACATCCTCGCCAAGGACGACTCCCCCTTCTTCGTCCTCAACTCGGACGTCATCTGCGACTTCCCCTTCAAGGATCTCGCCGAGTTCCACAAGAACCACGGCGATGAGGGCACCATTGTCGTCACAAAGGTCGAGGAGCCCTCAAAGTACGGTGTCGTCGTCCACAAGCCCGGCCATGCCACCAAGATCGACCGTTTCGTCGAGAAGCCCGTCGAGTTCGTCGGCAACCGCATCAACGCCGGCATGTACATCCTCAACACCAGCGTCCTGAAGCGCATCGAGCTCCGCCCCACCTCCATCGAGAAGGAGACATTTCCCGCCATCGTCCGCGACGGCCAGCTGCACAGCTTCGACCTGCCGGGCTTTTGGATGGACGTCGGTCAGCCCAAGGACTTCCTTACCGGTACCTGCCTGTACCTCACCTCCCTGACGAAGCAGGGCTCCAAGCTACTGTCCCCTCCTTCCGAGCCCTACGTACACGCCGGCAACGTACTGATCGACCCCTCTGCCAAGATTGGCAAGAACTGCAAGATTGGCCCCAACGTCACCGTCGGCCCCAACGTCGTCATTGGCGACGGCTGCCGTCTGCAAAGATGCGTGCTGCTGCCCGGTTCCAAGGTCAAGGACCACGCCTGGGTCAAGAGCACCATCGTCGGCTGGAACAGCACCGTCGGAAAGTGGGCTCGTCTGGAGAATGTCACCGTCCTCGGCGACGACGTGACCATTGGCGACGAGATCTACGTCAACGGCGGCAGCATTCTCCCTCACAAGAGCATTAAGGCCAACGTCGACATCCCCGCCATCATTATGTAAACCACACCCTTTTTCTTACTGGAACAGAACAAAATTATACCAGGCCCCTCGGATCATATCCCCGAGAAGGGTCCCCAAGCAAAGCTCTTCATCACTTCTTTTCTGCGCGCCTGTTCTTATCGACTTTCTAATTCCCCAAGTTGCGATATGATTCACACCACTCCACTCATGAGTTGTCGACCTTTTGAAAGAAACGGGCGGGTAAGGCAGGAAAACCAAACATTATACATTCTTGGCTGGCGTCGGCAGGGGGGCGGTGGTAAGGGAAATCCATTTGGCGAGCACGAAAAGCACTTGGCTTTGCAATTTTGTCCTTTTTTTTCCCTGTCTTGTTTTACGCATACTCCCCCCCCCCCTTTTTTTTTTTTCCTTGGGAAAGATGATTGTCCCAAATCTTTTGCTACGAATGCCAAAAAGAGAACGGTATCGAGGGAATTGAATGTCCGGTGACTCGATCTACCGTTGAACGGAGGAGGCATAACCCGAATTATGTGGGAGGTTTCCCTCTCCTTTTGAGACAGATGACAATGAAGACGATACCTGTGGATTCTCTTGTTTCTCGCGATGACCGTGTTTACGGGGTTATGCACCTCGTCACGCGTGTGTCGAACGACTATCCTATGACGAATGACGTCGCAGTTTTTTCTTGTCAAGTGGGCGCTTAGTCGTGCGGAACCGATTCGATAGGTATCTCTATCTCTCTTCCTCTAATGAAACACACTTTCCCAGAGCGCTTTTGATTTTCATTTCTACAGATTCATTCCCCCCCGATACTCCAACAAGTCTCCCAAAGCAAAGAAACAATCACTAGAGAAGAAACCAAAAAAATTACTGTAGATTATCACGCACCCATCCCCTCGACATCTCGACGGCCTGCTCCCACTTTTTGAACATTTTCAGATTCCTCTCGCGGTCCGGCGAGGGGGTGAAGACCTTGCGGCCGGTCTGGTTGACGTTCTTGAGGTCGGCGAGCTCGTCCCAGACGCCGAGCGCGAGACCCGCGGCGATGGCGGCGCCGAGGGCCGTGGTCTCGCGCATGGCGGGGCGGTCGACGCGGATGCCGCTGATGTCGGCCTGGCTCTGCATGCACAGGTCCGAGTTGGAGAGGCCGCCGTCGACGGCGAGGGACTCGAGGGCGTGGCCCGAGTCCTTGGCCATGGCGTCCAGGATGGCCTTCGTCTGGTAGCAGGTCGCTTCGAGGGTCGCGCGGGCGATGTGGCCCTTTTGGGTGTGCTGGGTTATCCCGACTTGTGGCTGTGTCAGCGGCTGCGAGGTTCTCTCATTGAGACGGTGGACTTACAGAGTGTTCCCTTGGCGTCGTCGATCCAGTAGGGCGCGAAGAGGCCGCTGAAGGCCGTCACGAAGACGACGCCGCCGTTGTCGGGCACGCTCTCGGCCAGCTCGGAGATGCGGGTCGAGTCCTCGACGAAGGTGAGGTTCTTGACGAGGAACTTTACGCCGGAGCCGGCGACCGCGATTGAGCCCTCGAGAGCGTAGACGGGTTTACGGCCCTTGCCGAAGTCATAGGCGACCGTGGCGAGGAGGCCCTGCTTGGAAATCACCGGCTCGTCGCCGACGTTGTAGAGGAGGAAGCAGCCCGTTCCGTAGGTATTCTTGGCCTGGCCCGGGGAGAAGCCGCATTGGCCGACGAGCGCTGAGGATTGGTCGCCTAGGCAGCCTGCGATGGGGATGCCCTTGAGCACGCCGCTCGCGATCTTGCCGAAGGCAGTGGGGTCGGAAGAAGGGACGATCTTGGGGAGAGTGATCTTTGACTTGTCGATATCGAAGAAGGAGAGGAGGTCGTCGTCGTATTGGAGGGTACGCAGGTTCATGAACATGGTGCGGGAGGCGTTTGTGGAATCCGTCACGTGTACTGCGGCGTCGCCGAGGGAAGCGCCGCCGTTGAGGCGGTATATCAGCCAGGAGTCGACGGTGCCAAAGGTGAGGTAGCCGCCGTCGTAGGCCTCGCGGATAGCGGGGACGTTGTCCAAGAGCCAGCGGAGCTTGACGCTGGAGGGGTAGGTCGACAGAGGTAGGCCGCAGAGGTCTTGGAGCTTGTCGGCGCCGGGGCGGGTGCGGAGCTCGCGGACGATAGAGGTGGTGCGGGTGTCGGGCCAGACGACGGCGTTATGGAGGGGTTCGCCGGTGCGGGAGTCCCAGAGGACGGTGGTCTCGCGCTGGTTCGTGATGCCGACGCCGCGGATGTCGGAGGCGGCGTAGCCTTGCTCGGTGAACTTGGCCATGGCCTTCTCGATGCACTCTTCTACCGAGGACAGTAGTTCGAGAGGGTCGTGTTCGTGCCATCTGGAGGTGGCGTGTCAGCGCCGAATGGCCACTCCGAGGAGAGAGGGGTTGGAAGCTTTACCCCGAATGAGGATAGTGGTTCTCGAACTCGATCTGGTGCATTGCGACGGGGTCGCCCAGACCGTTGAAGACGAGGAAGCGCGTCGAGGTCGTGCCTTGGTCTATGCTACCGACGAACCAGTGCTTCTGGAGCTCCTCTTCCGTCTCGGTGATGCCGGCCGGGAGGTGCTCGCCCGGATCGGCTGCCACGCGGGGGCGTTTGTGATCTATTTGCTCGGCCATTGTGTGGTGTTGTCTACTTGGTCGAAATTTCTGGTAAGTTTTGGACGGGAAACACTTTGGAGTTGAGGAACGGGACTAAAGCTGAGGACACAGTTCGGGGGCTTCTTCAGCGCGCGAAATCAAATTGACAATGGGGTATTCTTTAAGCAAAGACCGTGGATTCCGTGAGGCATGTGGCGGGGCAGAACTGGGGCAAATCGGGGATCGTGAAGGCATGCAATTTACGATGGAGAACTGGGGGCGAGGAGGAGGCGTGCCGCGTGGGTGTCTTGTAACGGGCTGGAGCTGGAGCTGGGGCTGGAAATACCTGGCTAAATGTACCGTCGGCTGAGACTGTCTAGCCGTGGTAGGACGAGAGGTAATGTTATTCTCGGGAGGTGTGGTCCGCGTCGTCCCGCTGGTCTGGGTATGATGAACCAAACGGGAGCTCTCTCTCGAGCGAGACGAGTAGATGTAGAATAATCTCGTGGGGCGCCAGCAGTCGAAGCTGCTGCTGCAGGATATGCGTCTACCGCCGCAGACGCAGCCGCATTGGTTTTCAGGATCCCCAGGGTAAGGGTCCGAGTCTGAGTCTGAGTCTGGGCCTGGGCCTGGGCCTGCGACAAATTTCGGACGGACAATGGCAGGTGTCGCGACGGCACCGACGCTCGGGATGATGTCAAAAGCGGGCGGGTGGATCTGATTGGAGGAAGAATTAAGGGTTTTAAGAGCTACGACTGCACTTCAGCTGACAGTAGGCCGGTGCCGAGGCTGAGGCCGCGCTTGGCGCCGGTGTAACCAGCAAAGTTGCAGCTGGGGTTGTCAGCGTCCGGGTCCGGGAGTTGGCAGCTGTCGGCGCGCTCCAGTATGGTTCCGTATCTCTTCCTACTTCCCGCCGCGGCGGCTGCGTCGTCGACGATCTCGCCGCACAAGGGACATGACGGGATGTCGGCCGAGTCGGACGATCCGGCTGGGCAGAAAAGGGAGCCGATGAAGTCGCCTCGCTTGGCCAGCTTGGATTGCTTGATGGATCGAGATGACTGTGTCGCCGAACTGGACGCAGCGGCGCACTGTTGGCTAATGATAGGAAACTGGTGGAGTTGTAAGCAACTTGCCCCAATATCGAGACAATAACGAGAAGCTTCGACCAAGGTTACGTACCGTACCAGTTCCCCAGAGGCTGTAGTAGCTGTTCAAATCGACACCAAAAAGCTTGCTATCAACATGCGTCAGCTTCATTGATGGAGAAACTCGTCTGTGTCGATAACACTCACGGAGCAGATACTCGAGCAAATACATCAACGTCGCCGTTGACCCCGTAGCAGTACTGCCACGCCACATCTGTGCTGGAGCCAGCGTTGCCGTACAGCGTAACACGCCCATTAACACCAAAGTCAACCTGTAAAACATGATCTTATTAGCACGAGTCAAAAAATAAAAATTCCATCGATAGACTAAACTAACAGAAGCATCGGGGACCGAATCGTCATTAAAAACACTGCCGAGGTTGACCTGAGGCGTCACAGTGAGGCTGAGCTCCCCCGACGCGTCCACAACATAGGAGAATTTGGGGGCTTGCTGGGATGCGTCGGGGTCCGCCGCGACCACTCCGGCGCTCTTTGGAGTGCTATCCGCGACCACGGCATCGGTGCTCGCGCCGCCGCCGACATCGGGGTACTGCTGTGTGTAGTCCCACTCGGCAAGGGAGAGGTCGACACGCGCCTTGCCATGGAGCGTGGCCGTCCCTTGAAGCTGACCGAGCACCCGGAAGTTGGGCCCGATGGTGACTATGCCCGGCACGCTGAAGCTGGCCCCAAAGTTCTGTAGACCAAAGAGCTCGATCTGACCGGTCAGGAACTGGAGCGTGATCAGGGCCTCGAGGTTGAGAGACGCCTTCACAGAGCCACTATTTCTAAATAGCACGTGCGACTCTTCAAAGGTGCTCAGGTCGCCTAGGTTTCCGATTAGCGTCACCAAGGCTGACGTCTCGATATTAACGTTCAAGTCGGTCCATGCAGAGAAAAAGCCAGTCGTGTCCACGCCGTTGATATTGCAGGCCACAGACTCATCGTACAAGTTCCACCGAACTTGCTCTTTAACCCGGTGTCTCACCAGATCGTACTCGCTGTCTACATTCCGCAGCTGGTCGATCCAGTCCTTGACTGCCCCGGATTTGGAGAACCATCGAGCGTGCAGCTCGTGTAGCTTCTCTGGTGGAGTCGAGCGTTTGTCAATATGCCAGAGGTGGTACATATACTGCTTGTGGGAGCTATTGTGGTTGGTGTGAACTTCCTTGTTAGTCTCTTGTAGCGACCGCTTTACCTTAGTTGGCGCTGCTGCGATGATCTTGCTCCAGTATCCTGGATCGTCGCTGTAGTCGATACGTAGTAGAACATTAGATCCCCTAGCACGCTTACGTAGGGGAGAGAAGTCGTAGTCAAAGGTTAAGTCATAGACTATAGCGCCATCAAGCTCTCTCTTAACCAGGTGACGCGTCAGCGTCTGGTTCTGTGAAGGCTCCAGCGAAACGGCCATGGCATACCGGCCTGGCCCGCACTCCGGCGGCATCTCAACCACCGTCTCGGCGACGCTATGACCTTCGTGAATTAGCCCGCAGTTACTGCCATCGGAGCTGTCGGTACACACAGCTCTGACAGTCTGCCGGCCCTCGTGGAGCACCCCAGGCTCGCAGTCGAAGAGCTCCCAGAGGGTCTAGTATTAATATCTTTGAGGGATAAAGAAGAGGGAGAGGTATAAGGCTCTACTACTATAAGTAGAGCTTCTTATACTTCTAGCTATAAGAACCTCTTAAAAAAAGACCTCTTTAGTTAAAGGGTTATCTCTTATATAGTAGTATTTATAATACCTTACTAAAAGGTTAACCTCATAGGTTAAGGAGTTATCTTATATAGTAGCTTTTCTAGGCTATAAGAGCCTTCGTAGCCTATTTAGCTCTAATATAATTAGCCCTAATATAGCGCGTACTTAACTTTATAATATTTAGAGGGTTTACTTCTAAGTAGGAATATATAAGGTTCCTATATTATTTTCCCTAACTAGTAGAGGGTATAAGTTAAGATACCTACATAGTATTTCCTAAATTATACCTATAAACTAGGTAAATTTATTATAGTCTTTTTATAAAGGGGCTATAGCATAACTACGACCTTAATAACCCTATTTATTTAAATTAAAGAGAAAAAGGAGAAGTCTTCCTCTTTAGTAGAGATTTTGTTAATCTATTATAGACTACTAAATAGGCTCTAGGTAGGCCTCTTAAGGTAATAAACCTAAGTAGAAGCCTAGGTAGTCTTAACTTAGGTATAGCTTATAATATATATTATTAATAAATAATATAGCTAATCTACTTATAAAGCTACTTAGGACAATAACTTTTAAATAACTCTATAAGAAGAGTAAAATAAAGCTATTTAAAGCTAGTACTACTATAGAGGAGTATATTAAAGTAGTTTAATCTTTATAACTAGGCTCTTAGTGAGGAGAAGCATTATAACAATAAGTAGTATAATATTATAAGAGGTAGGCTATATATAGCATAATATTAAGCTATATATAGGTTAGAGGTAGAATATATAATATAGGGGCTTATTAGTATATAAGTATATATAGTAAGAGCGCGGGGCGTACTATAACTAGGTATAAAGATAGCTTCGCTTATGTAACTAAAATTAATATGCTTGTTTTCCCCTAGTTTCTAACCCCTTACTGCGCATGGGATCCTTGTTATTACACGAGATGTATTTTTAGTGACATGGGCCGCTCGGCAATTTCGGGGTTGGATACCGAGACCCACGATGTGTGCAGGGGTTGCCTTGTGTGCGCCGGTCACCGAGGTGAGCTCGGTGAAAATGGTATTCGGAAGGAACATCGTGACGAAGCTTGAGGCATTGTTGAGTTGTGTTTTGTTTGCAATTATTAGTAAGCTAACTGTATGGAAGCTGTAACAAAGTGTCTTGGAAAATCCGACCTATGCGGAGGCATTTCCCTGCCTCAGAACTTTTTGACAGTTCTGAGACTGGCAACTTGTTAAAGTCGCTGATGACCTCATCTTCCAGCAACTGTGGTGTCGTTTCCTCCTGTCATGTTGATTCTCGAGCTTTGATTTTGATTTTTTACTTTGTTTCAGCTGTAAGTTCTGTTCTTCTCCTGCAATCGAGCCGTGTAAGTCAAACTCTCAGCCAAACTCCACTGCAACTATCCATCGTGACTTCAACCGCAGCATCAACTACAATTGACCCCGTTTCGACCCCCAACCTCAAATTCAGACTTTTCAACCTGTTGATCGGTCAATTCACTCATCGTATGTATCAGAAGGAAGGTGCCTTCCTCAATGGACCAATTACTCTCGTGAGAGGAGACCCGCAGCTGGTGAGGGCGGCTCGCCCTAATGGCCCTGTCTCTGGGTGTGGAAGCTGCCTGCAACTCACTAACTGCCTGGCACCCCATCTTCATCCTTCACAACTCTCCTTCAAAGGTGAAGAACTTTCCAGAAACACCTCACTCCTTCCCTTTCACCGGGAAACAACCGAGCAAACGTTGCATTGTCTGCAGCTACCCAAAGGACTGAGCCGGTATGTTCCCTATCACTGACGATGGTGATCATCAATTTTGTTTACATCGTCGTTTTCATTATTTTCTCCGTCTTCGTTTCCGCGCTTACCTCGTCGGCGGCCGAGGATTCGCAGCGTCGTCGAGTTCGGGGGGAGGGCGCCAGATGCTGACCCTCGACAGAAAACACCAGACTCGCAGTAGCTATAGTTCTGCCAGAGTCATATTCGCCTTCGAAGTTGCGCAAGAGATTAGTCTCGGACACTGCCTTCAATATGCCCTTCTACAAAAAGGAAGAGGGCGTTTCTCGCTACCCCCTCCGCAAACAGCGCTCTTCTGCGCGCGAGGCGGACCCTAAGCCCGAGGCAGACCCCAAGCTCGAGGCAGTTGAGCTCCCCAAGCAGACTCCCCAGACTTCGAAGAAGGTCGACAACATGAATGGCTCCGGCGAGAAAGTCTCGGCCAAGGCTGTAACCACTGTTCCCGAGAAGCCCGCTGCTTCTGGCTCCCTGTCGGAGCATTCCAAGAACAAAGCTTGTCCTGTCGCGAACGACAAGAACGCTGCCGATTCGGCCACCATCAAGGCTTCTAACGCCTCTGAGACCTCTGCAGAAGTCAAAGCTACTTCGGACAACCCTTCCACTTCTGCTCATGCTGCTCCTGTCTCTGGAGCTCGTGTTGGTACTGCCCCTGCCTCCACTGCCGCCGCTGTCACGGCTTCTAATGCCTCGACTCCCGTCACCGCGGCTCCTGTCGTGCGCGCTATCACAGTCCCTGCTTCCACGGTCCTGACCGCTGCCCCCTTGCCCACTCCCCCCAAGGACCAGTCATCCCAGAATGACGCTGAATCTCCCACCGCTGTTCAGTCCTATGGCAGTATCAAGATCCCGAACATCTCCTTCGATCCCGTCGCCATGGCCGTCGACTACTGGACTCGCCCCGGCCCTGGAGGTCACCACGTGGAGGCTCCGAAGCTCCCCGGGTACGGCCGCTGGCAGATTCCCCTTCCTCCCAACATGAATGCCAGGCTGCACGTCCGCAGTCAAGAGGGACTTCTCTACCACTACCTCGGAATCTGCGTTGCTGTCAGAGCCAACCCTCCCGCTATCATGGTCAGCCTCTACTCTCATCAGAGATACCAGGAGGTCTTAACCCCCTTCGTCATTGAGGACCACATCGCCAAGAGATGGAAGGCCTGGAAGATCATCTTCGACTGGGTTCAGCACCTGGAGCAGCGCGGACAGAGCCCTGCCAACCTGCCAATCGACCTCGTCACCTTCATTCGAAACAGACTTCATGCGGAGGGACGTATGGCAGCCGACTTGGCGGTCGATGCGATCGAGACCCGCGAGAGAGAGGGCGCCCTGTTCCAGGGTGCGACTGACTGGCAGCTGCCCAGGCCCCCTATCGTTCTGACTCAGAATCTCCCTGCCAACACGCATCCTAACATGCCTACCAACAAGCGTGTCAACAAGCATGTCAACAAGCCTGCCGCCATGCCTGCCGCCATGCCTCCTAACAACCCTCAGAAGCAGGTGGCCAGAAAGCGCCTCCCCGACGCCCGGCCCCAGACCTCGCAGAAGCAGGTCACTCAGAAGCCTTCGCTCATCAAGTCTGAGCCTGTCGATGACGCTAAGCCCATGCCTCTCCAGAACGCTGTGCCCAACGTTACTGGCAAGAAGAAACGCGGCGTGGTCATTGATCTCCTGAGCGACTCGGAGAAGGAGGAGTCCAAGCCGAAGCGTGCTCGTCAGAAGAAGTGAACAGCCTCGTCGCTCGTTCGTCAGCTTCGCCTTTCAGCTCAAGTATGGTTGCTAACTGTAGACTTTGACCACGGATTATGAGAACATGGCTTATAGGGAATTCGCTGAATGGCTAGTTGGGCTCGAGCTTTGGCTGTCAGGATCAGGCTCTTGTTGAACAGAGGATTTGAAGAGGGGAACCAACTGCTGGTCGACGGACTCTTGCTTTGGTTTGACTCGGGCTTTGTATCAGAAGGAAATGGCTTTGGCTCAGGATTTGCTTTGGGACGGATTGGAGTTGAAGGATGAAGGATACCCATGGACTCTTTGGGTTTATCAGAGTGTACTCTAGTAAAGTTCTTTGCTCTTATCAACACAGAAATGTTTCAGATAGCCTTGGTCGCAGCGTGGCTTTTCTCCAGCTATATCCTGTGACGTTGTCGTCTTTCTTCCCATTGATGCCTCCACTTCTGGTGTAGTGCTTGCCTCTATCGAAGATGTACTTCGTAGCACTTGGCCGCCCTACTTGGAGAACACAGAAGGGATTCCTCCCGGAATCCGCGTGGATAGAATTGACATTAGCCATTTATTGAATTCTCGCTTCATCCCACAGTGACTACTTTGTTCTACATCCCAAGTTTGACGGTTTTCTGACCGGTCTCCGTGGGTTTCGCCATCTCCGAGAGGTCCCGAGATTAGTTCTGCGTCTCCTTCGTCGTTGACGGAGACCTGCATCGGTTGGATCAACGAGACTTTTGAGGTGAGATTTTTGCTACGTCTTAGCGTGAAGTGAAAAACTGATTAAACATAGAACGCGTTGATGTCGCTGTAGGTGGTTAGAGGCTGTCTTGCGACGTTTTGTAAGGTTGAACCTGATCTTCCGCGATGATAACGTCAAGAAACGGAAAATGCAAGTTCCTTCACAAAAGCTTGGCCAACACCATCAGCTCATGAATTTCCTCTTCCAGCCTTCTCCTGATTTGAGTTTGATCGATGTAACTCGCGTCCAGCGATCCTTCAAGCTGATGCTTCTCTCGGAAAGCATCTTTCTCGGACCTCACCAACGCAGCGATGCGCAAGTTGGCTTCAAGTCCATCCTTGATATCATAATGATGAACAAAAGCACCCCATCCCCATTCTTCTTTCCCAAGAAGAATCCACAGAATAAAAGGTTCGTATCTTCTATATCCACCAGCATAATCTCTTTCAAAGATCTTTAATTGCTCTTCAGGCGTTACCTCCTTTCCAGTACGTACGTCGATGAACATGTCGCCATCCGCATACCTTGCACCATAAATAAAGTGGGCAAGTACGGAAACACCGAGGCTATCTTTATCATCTAAGCTCGCGCCCGATTCGAGAAGCCTTCTGAACACCTGCAACTGTTCCCATTTTCCGAAAGCTGTGTATGGACAGCTAGTGGCAACATATAACATGGGCGTCATCCCGAAGTGATCTCGTATGGCGGTATCGGCACCTGAGTCAAGCAACTTTAGGAAACAGACTTCGTCCCAAGAATCTAAATCTGATCTGGCCAACACGTGTGACAAAGCAGTCATACCGTCGCTGTCTTTATGATTGACGTCTGTCCCATAGCCCAGTAGCAGGTCAATGACTTCGAAGGCCAAGTCCGGATACTTAGGTCTGGGAGAAGACGCCACACATAAAAGAGCTGTCCTGCCTTTCGCATCTGTTGACGATCCAAACAGGCCTGTCGAAGCTGCTGAAAGTAGAATTGCAATCGGCTGATCCTTAGAGAGCGAAGAGTCCGATGTCAAGAGACATCTGGTTTCTACGCTCATTGTGGGGAGCAAGCGCAAAAACAGGCAAAAGTCTTGTGTGTCAATGGCGATTTGACAAGCCGACTTTCCCTGCTTGTTTAAGACGTCGGTATTGAAGTTTCTCTCCAGCAAGTACGTGACAACTCTGTTGAGACCGCCCTGGGCTGCTTTATGAAGAATGTTGTTGCCATCGGCATCTCTGGCTTCGAGATTGAGATTGTTGTCGATGAAAACCTTGAGAGTCTCTGCGTCCTGCTGTCCGTAACCATTAAGATTTGAAATCAGGTCTAGAAGGACAGCTCTGTCATCTTGAGGATCAAGATCTTGTATAGCCCTTAAGACATTCGTCAGGAATGGGCCCCAAGGGGAATCCCACTCCCATCTTGGGGAAATGCAAGTTCCAAAAGCGTGATTAAACAAGGATTTCTGGATGTCATTCAACCTCTCGCGAAGGTCTCGGGGTTCATTCGATTTTCTGAGGTTGCCATTCATTGGCTTCTTGTTGAAAGCCAGTGATCGGACCAAACGTCGAGCCAGCTTATCGTGCTTAAAATGTATAGCGGAATCTAGCATGCGATCGAAGTCGGGAGCGTGGCAATCGATCTCAAGACTTGGAAACGTCAGAATGAAGTCGACCCCATATATGTCGGCGGCATCTAGGAACCTGGATAGCAGGCATTCTCCGTTATCATCGACAGCATTGACATTGTTTCCTCGCTGAGCAATACTTGGGTTCACCCTGAATGGGGCCAATAGTCTGACTATTACATCACCCAAGCTCAGTTTTTCGACGTCCCCGAAGGTTGTCCAATATGGTCTCATGGCACTATCGACGTTTTTCCTGAAAGGGACGGATAACTGACTCTTAGCTTGCCAAAAGTGATAGCCCCAGTGGGTAGCGGCATACTCGAAGAAAGAGAATCTCCGCCGCACGTCTATGACTCCTCCTATGACACAAATGGTATCATATTCGTAAATTTCGTTTTCAATAGCTTGCTGTATCTTTGGCTGGGACAGGTAGTAACAGCAGGCCTCGGTCATCACGTTTTGCCCACTTGGAAAGCAAGCTACGTAATTTTGCTGAAAGAACTCGTTCACTGTGTAGTGAGAAGCGCGAACAATTTCGTAAAAGTAAGGAATGTCTTCAACAATTAGAAGTCCCTGACAGCATTGTACGATGATATCAGGGCTTGGTAGGTCTCCCTCCTCGACTCCCTCTGGTTCATTGCCCAGCGCGTCCTCATGGAGAGTCAAAACGGCAAGGGCGTGCTGAACTTCTGGGAGGGTGAGCTGCTTTCGGGCACCAAAAACCAATGATAAAGTTCTCTCGGCCAGGATCCTGTCTGATTCTTCTTGCTGTCTAATTCTCTTGAGCGTGAGGTTATATGTGTCCTGGATTTTTCTCGGCAGTTCTTCGAGGTCTCGGCGCAGTATTCTCTCCGATGTCGCGTGCGAAAGACTGTTCATGTGATATTTCGCCATTAGAAAGCTAGCAGTTCCAGGTTAGGTACTGAAATCTGCCCCGTCTTCGGACCTACTCACCTTCCTTTGGCTTTCTCAAGGACTTTCGACACGATTTCTTCCCCAAGTCTGCTGTTGTTTTTGACGAGGGTTCGTAATCTTGAGACACTCTTCATCTGTTCGAGTGCGTATATCTCGATATCCTGGTTAGATGCAGAGATCTCGATGTTTAGTTGACCTGAAAAGAGTTCCTTAAACTTAATCAAAGTCCGAGAAGTGCACAGCAACCTGACGTCTTGAAAAGGAAGTGCTGAGATACGCGCTACAATCTGATCTTGCACTGTCTCATCAGCCTCGTCGAGGGCATCCAATACCACGAACAGAGTCTGTGATGCTGCTGATGAAGACTCGATGGCTGCGTGGATCTTGTCGAGCGACGGAGAAAACCCGTCTTTTGTTGTGTGACGGAGGCCCAGGACAGCTTCTGGGATGGATGGACAATCAGCCAGGGCTTGGTGGAGGATGCTTCGCTCGAGTTCATCCAGATTTTGCTCCTTTTGCTGTTCATGATCGCAGTATATGACCGCGACACTAATATTGTCTTTCGAAGCCGCGAGATTCTCTCTCAAGTGATCGAAGATAATCGCCCTGAGGTCTAGTAAGCTAAGCTTTGTGAACACCGACATTTGATATACACTTACGCGATGACGGATTTACCAGCTCCAGCTGCACATCGGATCAGTTGGGTAGGGACGAACTTGTCTGTATGGGCTTACTTACGTATCCCATGGCACCATAGTGTCTTCGAGGGGGTTGCGACCCAGTCACAGAACTTGGATTCACGTAGAATCCAGGTCCCCGTCTTCGTCTTCCTGTCCCAGGCCTGGAGTATGGTTTCATGACGAGTACCGAAATTTAGCTGGCTCATCCACTGGAGCGTCTCACGGGCACTTGTCTGTTCTATGCTACGTTTGATGGCTAAGAAACCGTTAGTTAGTCCGAGAAATTACTCCTGCGTCAGTGATACGATAGCTTACATTCAATTTCGTGATGCATACCCCCGCACATCTCCCTCAGCTCTCCGAGGCTGTCCCGATTTTGGTCAACTTGCGACGCGATTCTGTCCTGCAGCAGCCTACATAACCGTGAGCTATCTCGATATGCACTTTGTCTGGATGGACTCTGACCTGCTATTGTTATCCAACGCTAGAGACAGCGACGCTTTTTGCCGCTCAATCATATTCAATATGCTGTTTGCTTCCTTCTCTTGGAAAGGCCACCGCAGGGCATCGATGCCGCGACGTGGACCGGTCTTTGGAGATAATTTCTGCACCAGAGAGCGCAGAGTTTCTTCGAGGAGCTTCAGAGGTGCCCCGGGTTGAGCGAGGATCTGCATCGTCTTCTGCCAGCCATCATCATCGGAGACATCGTGGAGTTGGCCGATGAGAACCTGCAGTGTCTGTATCTCGGTCATCAGTCGAGCCTTCCCCTTGCCTGCTCCTTTGGCCGTCTGGACGTAGACGATGGATTTGCCGCATAGTTCTAGAATCGAAATCAGGCTGGCCGCCAGCCCGATCCCTTCCATCGCCATGTTCGGATCGGTAAAGTCAACGAGAATCTGAGGGACGCGATGGGCCGATTATTCGATCGAATTGATGCTCAGTGCAGAATGCTGTTATTTTAACCGCTCGGACAACAAGTGTCGAGATCGACAATGGACGAAGGCGAAGCAACAAGAAGAGGAGTCGCTTGGAATCAGGCTGAGCATTGCCGCCTAATCTTCCAATCTCCCAATCGATTTTACGGGCTTTCATTTTCCCTTCCAAGTTGCCGCCGACGCACATAAGACGCTTGGCTCTGTTCCTAGCTGCTGAACGCTCTAACAATGCGAACCATCTAAGGCGACGGCAGCATTACATACGGACGCCTTGTTCCTGATTATCATGGCATAGCGACTTCTCCTGATTGGTTCTATGTATGATCAACCTGTTTGCTCAGAGTCCAGTCTCAGTCCCTGACTCTACAGCATGTTTGCTTTATCTGATGGAACAGCGTCCACAGCGTACTAAAGCGAGTGGTAGCTCTCAGAGCAATCGACCGGACACTGTAAATTATGATCTGTCGAGAATTTCAACAAAACAGACTTACCAGAGACACCCTGAGCGCCGTACCGCTAAATGGGTATCAATACTATCATTAAGTTTATGAATCCGCTGGCAATACCTATGTTGCCCCCATCTTTGGCCAAGAAAATCCCAAACCCAGGGCTTTTTCCCGCCACCTAGAATACAAAATTTGTACAAAAACTGCAAGCAACAATGCTTGTAGCAAAACCTAACATAATCATACCATAATCAACGCTGGGAGCCAAGCATCTTACCCAGACACTTCAGTTCGCTTCGTATCCATGTCGATGCTTCGTCGTGAAAACAAAATGCTGCTATAGGTAAGATGGTTTACCAGTTCTGCACGCCGACACCAGATAACATGTCCACCACAGTCCCGACAACTCCAACTCCGAATACGAGAGTCTGAAACATCACCAGAACAATTCTCTCCACGATTCTCACCAGCTCTTCGGCTAGTCATCTACTGCCGAGCAACAGTCGGCGGTTGCGCTTAATGGCCTGGTTGAGGTTCTTCTCCAGCTTCTCGGTCTCCTTACGAGCGAGAGCAAGGGCGGCCTCGGCGTCGTCCACGCTCATGAGGGTCATGCTGTTGAGCGGCGTGCCAGGCAGCCTGGGATGAGCGCTGTGCTGGGCATGAGCCTGCGCCGCCGCGGCGGCAGCGGCGGATGCAGCAGACGCAGAAGCGTTGACGGCGACTTCGCTGTGTTGCGGTGAGTCGAGGCCTCCAAAGGGCGTCTCGTCCTCGGGGATGTCCTTGCCAGAACCACCGCTCTCGGCAGAGTAGATGCCGGCACCCGCAGCAGCGTCGTGGCCGTAGATGTACGGCGCCAAGGAGTTTAGACTGGCCGCAGCGGTCTCGCGGGCAGAGAGGGCGTCCTTAGCGCCAGGTGCCGACTTCCAGCTGCCCGGGAACAGGTTGGTGTTGCCGAGATTGAGACGCGGGAGAACATATTGGTTGATGTAGCTAATAGCTTCCTCCCGCTGAATCTTATTCACGGGGTCATCAGAGAACATCTTCTGAGCGTTTGGGGACGGCGGGAAGTAAGAGGGAGGTCCATTGGGCACAGCGCGACCCTTGATCAGGGAGAAACCACCCGGGCGAGCCTGATGGCGGGGAGCAACAAAGCTGTCGGGCTGGTCACTAGCCTCGGCGACAATCTTCTGCAACTCCAGGTACTTGTCCTCCTCTTCTTCGGTCAAGTTGCGCAAGCAGTCGCCGTTGGGTGTGATGAGCACGCGCTGGCCCTCGATCACCTTGCGAACCGGCTGACCCGACATAAGGACCGCATGGTCAGCATCATTAACGATGCCCTTCGTCGTTGTAGAAGGAGGTGGGTTGTTGCCTTGCGCAGCAAGCATCGAACGGTCAGGACGAGTGTTCTGCTCAGGGAAGGTCTTGAGCAACGTCAGAATGTCAGCAGAAGGGGCCAAGCCGGAGTCGACAAGGTCCTGAAACACAACTTCGGGCAGGCTCTTAGGGTTCTCAGCAATATCTTGTGACTCCTCAGCAGTGGAGACCGCATTGGAGACGGGGGGAGTGGGAGGCGCGGCCGTCGCACTCTCTCTGGCTTTGCCCTTCTCCTCAGCAACCCTTGCGCTCCTCGCGGCGTTCTTAGCGGCCTTACCCTTAGGGAGAGGCAAGTCTGTCACAACCGTTCTCTCAACGAAGGGTCTCGGGGCAGGGGGCTCTTCTTTCTTCGGCGGCTCAGGGGGTGTGGCAGCACGCTCCGCGACCTTCTTCGCCGCAGCAGTGGTTGTACTGACCGGTTTCTCCTTCTTTTGCTTCTTCTTACGGCCGATAATCGGGGCGATTTCCTCAGGTTCCGCATGCTTCGCCGCCTCGGCGACGGACGCTGACTGCTCCTTGTGAGCCTCCTTGCGTTGTTTGCGCTGTTGGCTTTTCGTTGTTGCACGCACAGGAGCAGTTCCAACCTTGGACGGGGGAGGCGAGCTTGAGCGAGATGCAGAGACGGATGCAAAATCGATCGATGCGCTGTCGCTGATTATCTCGCTCGCCGGGGTTCCAGGGCGACCAGAGGCGGTAGAAACTGCTCTGGCGGCCGCCGAGAAAGCGCCCGACGCCAAAGCTGGAGGGACTTCGGTCTTGGGTGTAGGAACAACTCGCAAGGTCTTCGGCGTAGCTCTGGCCACCGGCGACGCAACAGCAGTTGTGGGAGTTGGCAGGGCCGGAAAAGCGGAAGAATCCGAATGCTCGGCAGTTGCGGATTTCGCAGATTCGACGGGCTTGGTCTGAGCCGCCTTCGTGGCCGCCGCAATGTTCAAGATGCCGGGCACAGGCTTCTCGGCTGGCTTGGTGATCGGCTTGGGGGACTCGGGAGCCGAAGCAGGAGGCTCAGCCTGAGGTTTCTTGATGCTCGCCGGCGCAATCTTCGGAGTTGAGGTGACAGACTTGGCTGGAGTTCCTGGTCGTTGAGCACTGGACTTGGCCATGTGCGGCTTGGGGGCATCCAGTGCTGGAAAGTCCTCTTCCTGCAGAACATGCTTGCCCTTGGAGGGAGATGCCTGTGTTGCAATGTCCTTCGACAAACCACTTTCAACAGCAAGCACTTTAATGTTTTTCTTGGCCTCCGATCCAAGCACCTTCTTGCGGGGCGTGATATCAGGGGTAGCGGCGCGGACAACATTGGCCAGCGTGGGCGTCGCCTTAGGAGCCGTTGGGCCATTCGGCGTGAGCGGGACGGCGGGAATTGGTGCTTGCTTGATAGCCGGAGACGCTGTGCTTGGGGGTAGGCCAAGACCAGGCGGTGGTGTCGGGGCAGCGATGATCGAAGCTCCACCGTAAGTCGGCAAAGGGTCATCAGAGACCAGATCGTCGACTGAGAATACAGCCTCGTCGATTGAGACAAGCTCGTCATCTAGGGAACCAGTTAGCCAAGGTTCCCTAGTGTGATGAAAAGACGATAGGAAACGCCGCAAAAACATGAGCACGTATATACATGTGGTGCGGGTTTACAGGATCAAGTCACGGCTGCCATCATTGTCTTCCTTAATGATCTGCGGGTACGACGAGCGAAAAGTTTGCGCAAGATGCTATATTTGTCCTCAAGCCATCGCCATCCTCGTCACCAGAGGATGGCTTGTAAGTTAACGTACATTAGGCGATTGGAAGACGATGATGGCTTGCCTGACTGACGTGATCCCATAAACCATGACATGCGGGTCCAAAGAAAAGAGGTATAATGTCGGGACGATTGTAGGTGTCGGTCCTTGCTTGCCCGGAAGAAACACGAGACGACGCCAAATGCAGCCCTTGCCACTCCCCTGAGCGGCCCTGATGTGTTTTTATCCGCAATGCTCGCTGAATCAATGCGTGTAATGTGCGGTTCTTCCCGGTCCCTCGAGGACGGCCGCCCGCCTATGATATGCCGCGACGCCCCCCTCTCATGATACATGAAGTGTGAAACAAATCCCATGAACGACCAACACCGCCCTTCATCTATCGCGCTCCTCGCGGGCTTACCAGCCGGCGCCCGGGAAACGCGTGTTGTACATCATGTTCGGGTTGTACCCACCTTGGCTCTGACCACCGAACAGTGCCTGTCCGACTCCGGCGTTGCTCTGCGACTGATGTTGCATTCTCGCTTGCAGGATACTCGGGTCCGCAAGATCAACTAAGCCACCTCCCCCAGAGGAGGAAGTGTTAGCATGTCTGTGCTTCTTCCCCTTCTTCTTCTGCTTGGGACCGAAGTCTTGGAATGCTCCAGGCTGGTTACCGTAGAGCGACGCCAGGAGGCCCGAAGCAGGAGCCGGGGTGGAGGAGGTAGAGGATGGGTACTGATTAGAAAAAGAAGATAACATGTACTCACGCTTACCAGCATCATGGCTCTGACCATTGGCTCCCCGGCCCCGAATCAACGTCTGAAGAAGCTCGGCGGAATCCTTAGATGGATTAAAGCTGCCACCGAAAGAGTGACCCTGTCCAAACATGCTAGGTGGCGTGCCTGTCGACTTGAGTCCTGGAGGAGGACCGGGCATGGACGAAGCGTAGTACTGGCTGCCGGGTTGCGATTGGAAAGTCGACGGCATCATGGCGGTCTGCTGCGCCATGATACGAGGGTTGGCGGTCACCTTGACCGAAGCGGAGGTGCCCGCGCTGTCGTTAGCAAAGCTGAACCTCGATCCCTGTCTGTTGTGACCGTTGCCACCCTGTTGCTGAACAGCAGGCTGAGCAGTAGGAATGCCAGGAGGCAAGTGATCGCCGAACCCGCTCTGAGAACGCATGAACAGCTGCTGCTGGGGAGTCATTGAGCGGCTGCCGGCGACTGATCCAGAAGTCACCGAGGCTTGGCCGAAGCCCGAGCCGAGAGCGGGTCCAAAAATACCGTCGGGGTTGGTACGCTGAATGGGCGGCTGTGTTCCAGGTCTTCGCTGCTCGAACCCAGCATCTCTGCCAGCATCTCGGTCCTCGGGCTCCCCGCCCAGAGCAAGGCTGCCTCCAGTCTCAGGCTCTCCCTCCGAGGGTTCCTGCGCCTCGCTTTGCTGCTCCTCAGCACCAAGCCGAGACTCCTCCTCTTCGCGCATCGCTCTTCTCTTTTCGCCGCCACGGGTGTCGAACATTGGTGGGTATATCGTCTCGAGCTGGTTCGTATCGGGGGCATGATAGGTGAACGGACATCCTTGCATGGCCTTGAGAAGCGCCTTAAGCATAGACTCAGGAAGACTGTTTGATTTCTTGCCCTCGGTCGTGCCGGTCAGCTTGGATGATTTGCTATCGGTCGCGGGTGCCGGAGTCTCCTTTCTCGACGGCGTCTCGATGGCCTCAGGAACGGCCTCCGTGGTTGCGGGAAGCGATGTCGAAATTGCAGGGCTTGAGGCGGCGCCACTGGTAGCATGGCTTCCTCTGCGACTGCGTTGAGGATTTCTAGCCCAGTTGGCCGACGAGGGCAGTGCTGAACCATCGCCACCGTTTTCGGAGCCCTCCTTGCTTGACGTGCGTGCCATGGGTTGCGACGCCGGGGGTGCTGAGGGGGTGTTCTGTTGCCGAGATGCAGACCGTGACGGCCCGCCACCGCCGTTTCCACCGCTGCTTGATGATCCACCCGCCAGTGGACGCGCCTGCGTCTGCGAGCTAATGCTGTTCATGGACGATAGATCTTGCCGGGTGTAGCTGTCCTCCTCGTCGCCGAGTTCATGCAAGAACATGCACTGCCTGTTGGTGCACTGCTCGTGACGCAGCCATGCCGAACAGTACTTGGTTGTACCGAGCTGAGCTCTCAAAACGCGGTCACCGTTTTGCGAGCCGTTGACAGCCTGAATGCATCGTTGCGCATCCTCCTTCTTCTCGAACGTCACATAAATGCCGAGTGACTGGTTCTGGCCGTCTTGGCTCTTCCGATTGCTGATCGAGATCTTCTGAATGTTGCCGTATTGGCCAAAAAACTCAGGCTTCCGGAGCGTCTTGAGCAACTCGTCCTCTCGCACTGTAGGTGTCAGGCCGGTCACATAAACCAGGTTCTTCTGAACAACCCGCACGCCGACGAGGTTTTTGCGGTTCTCCTTCTCGGCCTCGCGCTTCTGGGCTTCCTTTTGCCGTTGTTCTTGGGCTCGCTTCTTCTGGTTCTTCTGGATGTTCGCTCGGAACTGGGCGACCCTAGGCAGTGTCAGTCTGGCGTCCAGAGTATGATCGAGTAAGGGGACCGCACTCTTCTGAAGTGACAACCTTCCACTCTATCGTCTTCTCATCGTACGGTCTGCGGCACGCGGGACACAGGCCGTTCATGTTGTTCTTGATGTTGTTGAAGCAGAATTGGCACACCTATGAAACGGTCAGAAATTGGCGTTCGGTAGAGGTTGGTAGGTCATATCGCGGGACGGGTCGGTGTACCTGGTAACCGCATGGGCAAGGTCGGAAATTCCGATCTGACAGGTCGAACTCCTCGATACATAACGGACTAAACACAAATTTGTTAGTTGAGGATGCCTCCGTAGACAAGGAACCGAGATGGCAAAGGAGATGAGGACGAAGATGAGAGCGATGATGGCGGTGATGACGCCATCAGGATGCCAGAAAGGGGCCGAAAGAGTGAGTCTTCAACTTTGCCGTCGGTGCATCGCGCGACCGGAGTTGGTGATGCGGATGTAACAGCATCTTGTGACAACCCGTGGAGAGTATAACCGTTGCGAGGCGCGCGCAGTGGAGAGGGGATTTAACATACCAGGTGTCTTCCTCCTCCTCAAAGAAGGTATCTTGGGGTGCCATGGTGACAGTCTGTGGGGGGTAATAATGTATTGTGGGAGGATGAGGTAGTTGGCGATTTGTGGAGTGGTAAGGAGAGGGAAGTTGTTCAATACGGGCAAATGAAGCCAAACCAAAGCCTTTCTCGGATGGGTCGCCCGCCTGCGCTAGAGGCGGTACCTTAGGTAAGCGTGTCCAGGGAATCATTCACGTGATTGACAGCGCCTCTTGAACCAATAGAAGGGCATAGAATTGTGCAAGTCAGCAGGGTTTAGGCACACCCTCTCCGTGTAAGGTAGCCCAAAGAATTGTCTCGAGATGCTTTTGAGGGAAGGGGCATACGGCGGGAATAATCAAACTGGGCGAGGAACCTCAAAGGCAGTTATGGTTTTGATTTTCTGAAAATATTTAATATTCTCTAACAAAGTTTGCGTCTAAGTTGTGGAAAAGAACGTCTTCAGGCAGGTACCAGGTCTTTTCTCGCGGAGCAGTGGTGCTAAGCCCACGCCGGGCGTGCTCAACTCGGCTAGCTTCTTTCGATCCCCATGTATCGCAGAACCACGGCATCATCAACCAACTCCCACAGAGGCATCAAGCCCCCAGTATTGCAACAACCGCGACAATGGCGACGAGGCTCTACCGTAGTAGGGCTCTGGCGGGCTTGCGCAACTGCCGCCCTACCGAAATTAGATGCTTCTCGACCACGATCCCTCAATTGGCCGGCTTCCCGACCGGCCAGCCCGATACTGCGGACATTAGGAAGGCTTCTCGTCCTCCCGTTGGCGCCTTGAAGGCTCCCATCGTCAACCCTGCCGACAAGTATGAGTCTAAAGGGGAAAACCTGCACAAGTACGGATCCTGGATCATGGGCTGCTTGCCCAAGTACGTCCAGCAGATTTCCGTCTGGAAGGACGAGCTCACCATTTACGTCTCTCCCTCGGGAATTATCCCCGTCTTCTCGTTCCTGAAGTGTAAGCGCCAATGTGGTCTTGAGTGTAGGGCATGTCATCTAACAACACCTAGACAACACTTCGGCCGAGTTCACCCAGGTCAGCGACATCACCGCAGCCGACTACCCGACCCGAGACCAGCGATTTGAGGTCGTCTACAACCTTCTCAGCGTTCGCCACAACGCCCGCATCCGCGTCAAGACCTACGCCGACGAGGCTTCCCCCGTACCCAGTGTCACTCCCCTCTTTGACGGCGCCAACTGGTACGAGCGTGAAGTTTATGATCTGTTCGGTGTTTACTTCACCGACCACCCCGATCTGCGCAGAATTATGACCGACTACGGTTTCGAAGGCCATCCGTTGCGAAAGGACTTCCCCCTTACCGGTTACACCGAGATCAGATATGATGAGGAGAAGAAGCGCATTGTCACCGAGCCTCTCGAGCTTACCCAAGCTTTCCGCAACTTTGAGGGTGGCACTAGCTCTTGGGAGCAGGTTGGAGCCGGTACGGACAGACGTCCCGATACCTTCAAGCTGCCCACGCCGAAGCCGGAGGAGAAGAAGGAGGAGCCCAAGAAATAGATCAGAAGGTCCTGATTGTGTATATAACTAACCGCGCTAGAGTCCTTTTGTACAACCCTTTCGCGTTGCACCTTCGTTGTCTGGTTGTGATTCTGAGTTTGAGCTGAGTGTGGTCAACCATATATGTTGTATCCTGGTAAACCTTTAGCCTATCGCACTGCTATGCCAAAGCAAACCAAATATTCGATCACAGAGCTATCACTCAACCAGTCCTCAGTGGGGCTTAGGAGAAAACAAGTTGCATAGCCTTTAGTATGCCCAAGGTTATTCATCTCATTTGACTCACAGCAAGGCGACGTACCAAGGATGGTGTTTGAATGGCTTTGTCGTGAAATCTTTTATATAAGATCGTCCCTCAGTGACCTCTGTTAGTCTTCGATTCGTGTCACACACACCTCTCTTTGCACTGCATTCCACTCGCTTCAAACTCTTTTCATCGATTACGATCATCCTTCCACCAAGCATTCAGCTTCAGCTTCAGCCCTTCTCACCAAAAAATCAAGATGTCTGCAGTCATTCGTCACCACGCTCAGCCTGCTTTCTCTGCGGAGAAGCTCCAGGAGCTTAGACGCGATGCTAAGATCTCCTACTACCATCAACGCATCTGCGATCTTGAGATCAACGGTGTTGAATACGAAGACTTCATCGACGACTACATCGAAGATTGTTGGCAGAGTGAGTTTGGCACCAGCAGAACCTCTACAGCCTCCACAACTCCTGCCGCCTCTGCCACCACTGCAAAGAAGTCCAGATTCAGACGTTTTCTCATCCGCATCACAAGGAAGAAGGCATCTGACAGCAACCGATCATTATTCTCAGGATATGCGAGACCAGTCTCACAACTCCAATAATGCCTCCCAATCCTAAAGTTACATGGATGGCACGCACGGGGGGCCTAAGCCAGCCAACCTGGTCTATTCTATCTTGAGAGAGAAAATAGGAATAAGAAGCCCTCTTCCCGGTTAAAACTACAACAGGAACAAAATAATCGATGAGGCCTAAGACCTATTCGAATGAGCGACGAATTGTATGGATACGACTTTGAGAGACTGGAGCCTCAACTCAGCACATAGGTATGGGTGAGAGACACTTGCACGTGCAGAAGAAAGCAAGTCAAAATAACCACAAACAAAAAACACTTACTTTGGTATAGGAATGGTGTCAAGGGCATGTTCCCAGGACTTGCAACAACTTGACACTATTCCAGGGAAAGGCTAGGCCTCGGATTATATGGGAAGTGAAAAGGGTTGGCGTTGTAAGTGAGTTCAAGAAACCACGCACTTGCACAGAGAAAGGCACGGCCTCGGAATTTTGGAAAGCAAGATACGCGAAAGGCGTCAGGGTTGGATACTTGATGTTCTTGACGTTGGATAATACCCTCTTGCATTGGCCATCGCGTAATGCTCTTAGATGTGAAAATGCACCCATCAGGATTGCTTTACCTAAATTCAAGAACATTGCAATCATACAAGTTTACTTTAAATGTTTCGTAAGAGTTCATACTACAAAGGTAAGTCGTTTTCATCGCAAGCAACTATTGGTCGTTAAGGGTTTCCGTGATGCAATTAGGGGAGTAACCCCTCCGAAGCAATACCCCGTTAAGCGCATATGATGTCACTCCCACAGGCCACTACGCGTAAATGGAATCCACGCGACGCGATCTCAACGCCGCAGAGGGACTAGTCAGCTTACCCTCCGCGAGCTGATGTCACCCCTCCGAGTCCAAGATATCCGTTGACATTACAGGAACGGTTGTCTATTTGCTTTAGCCTGCCAGTTCTGCGACGATCACGGTCGCGCTTCAATATGCCACCACAAACTCGCTCAGGCGGCCGGACCGCTGCCACCGCTGCTGCTACTCCTCCCGATCGAGTCTACAAGTCCAGCAGACCGGCCAAGCAGGCCAAGTTCCCGCATCGAAAGACAGAAGTCCGCACGTATAGTGCCCGCAAGCCGACTGCCCGGCTGACTAGTCATAAGCAGAAGACATTAACACAAATGTTCGAGTCTTCGCGCTCCTCGCCAATCCGCCTCGACTTCTCCGATGATGAGGAAGAGCCCAAGCGAAAGAAGAAGAGGAGAAAGACGATGGGTGATGAACCTACTCCGAGCTCCTCCTTCCATACCCAAACCTTGACGCAAATGTCTAAGAGGTCGGCAGAGAAGTCTCCAGAAGAAGAGGAAGACGTCTGGCCGTTCCAGCCATCCGATGACGAGGCAGAGAAGCTTGTTCTCCCTTCGGCCAACGACAAGGAGAACCTTGTTCCTGGAATGAAGCCACCTAGCAGGACGCCGTCTGTCGTGCCGCAAACTCCTACCCACAAGCGAATTGTTCTTGAAATCCCTTCATCTCAAGGCAGTCCTCTTACACCAATGTGGGCGAGATATAGCCCTGCCCCGAAGAGGTCTCCCTTGAATGACAAGTCTACCAACACCAACACCCCAATCAAGCTCACTGGCTCCGTAAAACGTCCGCGCACTCTTGCCGTGCAAGACTCTTATGCGACGACTGGTAGCCAAAGCTCGACACAACGTTCGTCACCTTTGAGACGCCCGTTACAGCCGGCCAAGAATGTCCGCTTTATTACGCCGCATCCAACCGCTAGTCCAGTACCCGTGGAGGAAGAAGAGACAGAAGACGAGGAAACCGAAGAGAACGCCCGAGAAGTCAGTCCATCTCCTCGAAGACCGCCAAGGTCTCCTTTGCGCGAGATTGCCGACTCTGAAGATGAGTCAGATGCTCTCGATGTATTGGATGAAGAAGCCGAGGGCTACGATGCCGTTGGTGAGGAAACTCAATTCCAGATGGATCAGCTTCTTACGTCTTCAGAAGAGGCAGCTACTAAGGAACCCTTGCCTGTGGAGGAAGGCGACTCTGATAAGGAGAACGTCGCCCCTGCTGCAAGCGAGGAGGAGGAAGAGGAGGAGGAAGCAACCGTCATCCTATCGAAGCCTTGCGTTTTGCCCAGGCTGGCACGCAAAGAATCAGACTCGGATCGCAGAGAGACTGTGGAAGTCATTACCTCCTCTCCTGACCCAACCCACGACAGTTGCTCTAGTGTTCTGAAGGAAGCAAACGAAGATACAGCAGAGGAATCCATCTCTGAGACCCCGACACAAAGCCAAAGGACGCCCAAACCCAAAGGCAAAGGCATCGCTGTTGAGGAGACGCCCAAGACACCTCACACGCAAGGGCTTGAGAGTCAGCGTATTTCTCTAGATGTCATTCGGGCCATGGCGCCTCAGACAGACCGGTCTGATATCTTCATCTCCATACACGAAGACCACATGGAGAATATCGTCGCGGGCACAAAGAACCATGAGTTCCGCGCCTATAAGATCCCAAACACCGTCTCGCGCATGTGGTTGTACATTACCAAGCCAGTCGCGCAGCTGAAGTACATGGCGTGCATCAGCGAGGCGAAAGTGCCAGGCGAGATTGAAGTGGATGGAATAGGCAACGCAGAATTCAACAACCACAAGCTGCAGGGCGCCAAGTTTGCATACCGGCTTTACGAGGTCTATGAGCTGAACGATCCCGTTGCGCTTCCAGAAATGATCGAGAACGGATGGCTTCATGGCCCGCCTCAGAAATACAACTATGTACCACCGGCGGTTGTGGGTCACTTGATGGCTAACCTACGGCGTTCAATTTTCGGTGACGATGAGGAAGAAGAGCAGCAAGAGGAGGAAGAGCGGGACTCGGAGCCAGAAGTCGGCAGGAAGGCGGCATCGCAGACGTCGCTAAACCGCACGGTCTCCCAGGAGCTCGCCGAACAGATCCGGAGTGACATTGAACACTCGACCCTGCTTTCATCCGAGGCAGATATTCTAGTGCAGTCAAGCCAGACCCCAACTCGCAATGGGCGGGCTTTTGGCACGGAACTCTTCCCCAAGCCTGCTCTACCCCCGACGCCGTTCAGCCGGCCGACCAACCCTACGCCTAGACGTGCGGTCCGACCCTCGCAGGCAACGACGGTTAGTCAGGCGTCAAGTCCTTCACGGTCGCCGTCCAAGTCGGTGCCGCGGCCGGCGCATGACGACTCGAGCATGCCGATCTTTGTCGATGAGGAGGATGACAGCCCGATTCGTTTGCCGCCGGGTACCTTCCAACTGGACTCATCTCAGCTGCTGTCTAAGAGCCAGATGTTGCCAGAGTCTCTGCTGCGAGATGATGGGGGAGAAGAGGAGATTGTGTATGATTCTGAACAGGACGATGAATTGTAAGTAGGGAAGTGTTTTGCTTGCAGGATTAAGGAGCTGTTATGAGCGAAGGAGTATGGCATGCTTTTGTTGCTTTGTATGGAATGGTATGCGGATGGCAGGTAGGAAACGAAATGGCGTATATGTAGCCTTCGCGGGAATAGGAATAACTTGGATGCATCAAACGCAATATGCAGGGACTCTGAACGTGGCTTTCGGGAATCGCTTTCTCATCCATAATCATTGGAGACTAGGATATCATTTCAGACATTGCTGTCCTTATCGCATTTCATGGTGTTGCTGTCATTTTGAAATTGTCTCATCACTCCCAGGTCACTACGACCTTGACATTGAACAGCTCCGTCGCCATCTTTTCATTGCGACTCGTGGCTAATCACGAACGGCTCATATCTCGTTCGGCATCTCATCCTAACCTGACCTGCCGCCACATGCGCAAACACTCCTGCAAATCCATGCCCAAAGTCCCCTCCGTAGCCCCTCCAGCATCCCTAATCACAGCGACCAACAAACTCGCCAGCGCAAAGGTCCTCGGACCCTCCCGCAGCGCCTCGTAATCCGACTTGCGCATCCCGCCGTTCTCGGCCCACGTCTTCCACCGGTCCAGCACGGCGCTCATCTCACCCGCGAACGCGCCGTCCAACACCATCCGGTGAAGCAGTCCCGCAGCCACGGCACGCAGCGAGCCGCCGATGGGATCCGACGAGGCATGCCCGTGATGCTGCAGCCAGCGGAGGGCGTGAGAAGCCACCATTGCGGCGTCCCATTTCGGGGACTGCATCGCCTCGTGGGTACGCGTGTCCCTGCGCTGGATGTCGCGGCGCATTCTATCTCGGACTGGGCTTGTTAGTCAACTTTGGGTGGGGAGTTTGGAGTGGTGCGTGGAAACTCACGATCGTCGAGACGCTGGTCGTTTTCCTTGCGCATACGGTCCCGAGCGGCATTCTCGCGATCAGCAGTACTCATCCGTGACTCGGCCAAAATGGCATGCTGCTGTTCGCGCATGCGCCGGGTTGCTAGATCGAGGTGTTCTCTAATGTTGTCGTACTTCGAGGCCCATTCTGGCGTTTGGGAGTCGTCGACGATGCCGATGAGCTCCATGACGCCGCAGGGAACAGATGATCCTCGGGAGAAGGCGAGGACGTCATCTGGGATGCGGTAGTTCCACAGGATGGTGGTGCTGGAAGTGCCGCATGCCGTGGCTGCGCTCGCGAACCAGACTCCCGTGGACGAACCGTGGCGAATGCGGACGTGCTCGATGTAGAGGCTCGTGGGGGGATGGTCTCCATCTTGCGGATGGCGCTGATGAGGCCGTGGCTTGAGATTTTGCAGGCTATGGGCCTGTGAGCGTTGGTGGCGACTGCGCGGGAGATGGAGTCGACCGAGGATGTGGGCGATGGGATTTTCTCGGTGTCCTTGACGGCGTGTGACTCCTCGGTGATGATGTCTTTGGGTCCATTGTCTTGATTCTCGATTACTGGAAGAGGTGGAAGGCGAACCCAGTAAGGGGGTAAAGATTCGTGGCTTCGAGTTGTCCAATGGGTAGACCATGACACCGCCAAGGACAAGTGACCATCGGAGTCGTTCAAAGGCGCAATTGTGAGAGCTTTGTGCTGATCATCGGGGCTCTTCATGAGGGTACAGCCAACCGGAGTCCACAGCCCGGTACTCCTGAGCAGTCTCCAACCATGGGGATCAGGAACGGCGCCCAGGTCCAAGAGGTAGCGTATCAGCTCGTCAAAGTTCACATCAACCTGGGGCTGGCGCAGTTGATCTGCGTATTCAACACGCTGAGTCTTGAGGCTGATGGTATTGGTGCGCCAGTTGAAGGTCGTCCAGCTACCACCGGGAATGGACGAAGGGTGCCGGGCCAGAGACCAGTACTCGTCGCGATGGTCAAACCGGTCCCACGGTGTGACGGCGTATCGCGGGAGATCGACTTCAATGACACGGTTCACGACGTCTGAGCGGGTGAGGGCGGTTAGACGGGCATGACGGAGCATGCGAAGAATACGTGAACGGGCGGCGAGGGTAGCAACGTTGTTGTACTACAGGATGGGGAGAACACCCAGGACGGCGAGGGGTACACCGATGTAAGTGATGATGTCCGCTGAGGAGGTGCCGGAGTCGGACACTGTGCCGAACAGTCCGGGTGCGGGCGCGGGTGCGGGCGAGCTTACTGTTGGCAGACACGCTGAATGGATCGCGACTTTCAAGATTGTTTGAAAAAGCCAAAATCATTTGAGCATTGCAAGCTTGTTTTGACCTACATCTCCTCACGACAATACCCCTGGCCGATCGACTCAGCCGCACCAGCTACTGACAGTTTGGGTCCGCCGTTGGCGATGGTTATGAGCGACCTTACCTCTTTGGACCAGGCATTCATCGGCCTTGCCTTTGAACGCCTCTGAATGTGATGAATTGAAAGGAGAGAGTTAAACGACCCAGATATCAAGCAATGGTGTTGTTTATGGGTGTGGAATGCTTCTGCGTCTCGAGGAGGCTGCATTCCAGTAGCAATCCCCACGAAGAGGAAAGAGTCTCTTCTCAAATCAAATAGAGCACACAGTTCGTTCAATGCATTGTTGACACGGGATTCCTCGCGGGCAGGCGGGCGGATCTGCAGGTCGAAATGCCGACATCTAACGCAGACCTCTTGGCCAATAAACAACTCAAATGCGTGGTGTTGTCCTCCTCCGATGCCGGCAATTAGAGTTCAAAAAGATCTTCTTTGGCGGCTGACACACGTCAAAGTGATCCTGTCATTAAAACAAAGTCTCATTGAGAGCGTCCAATGGTTGCAGTAATCGCCAAATCAAGTTTCAACTCAGCCCCCCCTTTTTTTTTTTTTTTGCGAAGACTTGAGATGAACGCCCGGCAACGCAGCGGGTAAGGCGGCAGGATACGGGACGTCCAGGATGGTTGCTGATAAGCTGCAGCCTGTAATTAGTGCAACTGAGGAGTTGATTGTGCGTGGGTGGGTGTCGGTGTCTGCCTGGAGTGACGGCTGACGAACGACTCAGCTCCTGCTCCCGCTCCCACTCCATCATTTCAGCACATCCCCCAGCGTCGATCCGCCAGAACTCCCCGTGGGCCGTGTGTCAGCCTGGAATCCTGGAGAACGGCAACCAGGGGGGGGCAGCTAATTTAGGCCAGGGCCGCTAAAATCAGGGGGCGCTCACGTCTGCCAAGCCGCTAAGGTGAGTCTCGTCTTCAAAACCTCGACATTCCTCGACCGCCAGCCAGCTCGCTGTTTCCGCGCAAGCTTGAGTGTGTTTTGCTGCGTCACGGGGGGGGGGGGGGGGGGGGGGGGGGGGGGGGGGGGGGGGGGGGGGGGGGGGGGGGGGGGGGGGGGGGGGGGGGGGGGGG
>JAOQIF010000450.1:0-68536 GCA_026260285.1 Colletotrichum sansevieriae
TAAGATAAGCTCCTTACTAGCTAATTTTAGGAAGAGTTTATAAGAGAGAGGGCTATTAAGCGCTGCCTCTCTACTATATACTATCCCTAGACTAATAGGTAGTTAGAAAGGACGCACTAGATATTAGAAAAGTACCTACGAGCATATACTAGCGACTCGCTATAAGAATAAGCAGTCTAGCTACCTGAGGCGGAGTTCGCATATAATAATAGTCGCTATAGCACTACTAGCTACTCGCTAATAGAAGCCCTATATAATTACTACCCGTATTGCATAGAATATATAGCTCCTGCGAATAGGGTTATAGTGCAGGGCGTAAGGGAGCGAATTAAATATATTTTAAGACTCTGCGAGAGGGCCTAGGAATAATAGCAGAAGGCTACTAAGGCATAAGCTAAGTATTATAACGCGAGGCATAAGGATTAGACCTATTATTAGGAATAGGTCGTCGGGCTATTAACGAAGAACTTCTAGTTTAAGAATAAAAAATTAATACCTAGGTTTATACGGGTAGCTATTATAGAACTAGTTAGTATATAAGTATATAGGGTCTATCTGCTACTATAGTACTAATAGATATATAATATATTCTCTATTACCTTATTAGAACTATAGGACGACCGCTGAGAAGGCAGCGAAGGTTCGCCTATATACCTAGAGCTCGAGGATAAGCTAGAGGAATAGGAGATAGAAGAGATTATTATATAGCAAGGTATTAGCAATAATACGTAGTATCTAGTTAAGTAGGTAGGATAGCCCGTAGAATATAATACATAGGAACCCATAGAGAACTTAGCGAACGCGCAAGAGGCTGTTCATAAGTTCGATAGATAGCATAGGTCTCATAAGAAGTGGGATAACTAGTTGCGAGGTTATAGCGACGAGTTGCTGATTATAAATCACGAGACTATAGAATAGAAGCTAAATTAGGAAGCAGAATATTAATTATATTAAGCAGCGAACTATTGCTAATATTATAGCGAAAGAAGGGTATTATCCTATAAGAAAAAGGAGGGAGCTAACTATCTAAATAGTTATTCACTTCTAACTATAGCTACGGGCGCGAGCACCCTAACCACTATAACCACGAGCAGCACCACAGCGACTAGTCGCTAAGCTAGTATTACTAATATTACTAGCATTATTAGTATCCCTATTATTATCGCCTGCAGACCGACTACCCGCTAACTCACTACCCGGGTTACTACCCGACTCCCTACTAGAGCTACTACTTACCTCGCTACCCGACTTATTACTAGAGCTATTATTAGAGATAGTAATAATAACCTTAGTCTTCTTAGCCTTTCTAGCCTTTTTTACTAAATTATCGCTATTCTCTTAGCTATATTTAGTAGGAATATAGAGGTATAAGGTGCGAGAGATAGAGCAAGCACTAGTAATAGCAATAAAGTAAGAGGGAACGTTATTAGAGGCATACTTAAGGAGGTCATCTTAAAGCAACTTACTAAACTTAGGAAAGGAGTTAATATTATGCTTATAAGGGCGCTTAGGGACTAGTTTTATTAAAGGGTTATCGACTAGATAATCGATCTCGTTATAGAGGTATATAGTAGGATTATTATTATAAATATATAGCAGCTAGGCGGCGTTTAGGTGCTGAAGGATATTAATACTATTATAAAGGGTACTAACCTAGAACTAGTTATTAATAGGATATAATTAGCGAGGGAGCAGTAAGCAATAGCCTATATGAACTAAGACGTCGAGGGCGAGGTGCTTACGAATAGAAGCGAGCTCCTAGAGTTAGAGCTAGTCTATATTATAGCTACTATTACTAGTAGTAGGATTATAAATCAGCTTAGTAATATATTTCTATGCTACTAAATAGTTAGCAAGGGAAGTGAGAATATAATAATAATAAAAAGGGGTTAAGATACCCTCCTATTCCTAAATTTAGATCTAGTAGAATATATTCTAAGTAGTCTAGGCTACGCCCTAAAGCTCCTAGGGAACCTACTAGGCGTTAGTATATAGCAACCTAGTAGCGAACTAGCAGAGACTTATAGTAGCATATTTCTTCTTATTAAAGTTGCAATAGACGTACTTCTATATATGCTCGCTATATATATAGCAAAGGTTAATAACGTCTTAATATATCTTATAGAGATAGCTAAGATAGGGATAGCTACTATTAGAATTACTAATAAGGTTACTAGAGAGGATTTCGGGATTATATAAGTATTTAGCGAGAATTGCACCTATACGTGCGATATAAGATATAATAGAGAATAGTTAGCGAGATAATAGTAAAAGAAATAAACTAGAAAAGGAAGAGTAGGAAAATTAATAATTATAGCAAAGGCTTATAGAATAGATAATAAAAAGAAAAATAATAAAGGCTATCGAGTTAAAAAAGAGATACTAAAGGGGGAAAAATCTAGCTAGGTTAGAGACCTCAAAAAGTAAATACCCTTTTATAATTAGCATCGCTAAGTAATAAGGCTAAATAATCACTAGCTATATACTGCTAAACGGTCGTATAACTATTAGCAACTAATTAAAAAATCATAGCAATACTCAAAATTCAAAAACATAAAAACCGCTAGAAAATAATATACGTTATTTGCTATAGTAGCCCAAATCCGGTGCAGGAAGGAGCAATAGCAAATAATATAATAAAGGCGCTAAACTATCGCCCTATAGTTAGTAATGCAGAGCCGTATTACCCTATTAGTATGCCTTAGGGACTAAGGCTTTAGAAGGGGGGATAATTATAAGGAATAGTAGCGGGTATAGGATATAGAGCTATACTATTAGCAAAACGTTAGCAAGTCAGGGGCGAATAAATATATCTTAGAGAAAACTCTGCAAGCAGAAAACTTAGAAGGTTAAGCAATAGTCTAATATAATAACGGATATCTACGTTTCAATATTCTAGCCTTTCCTGGTTTAGGCCTTTAGCCATACTCTTTACAGTAGGACGGCTAAGCTAAAAAAGGGTTCTAATTACATAGGTGTGATAATATTATAGATTTGGTAGTTTTATTGCTCTGGAGCTTATCCGCTTATCCCCTGTTAATCACCCGTTAGATCCTGGATAGGCAGCGAAAATAAGAGGG
Source organism: Colletotrichum sansevieriae (assembly GCA_026260285.1). Lineage (NCBI taxonomy): Eukaryota > Fungi > Ascomycota > Sordariomycetes > Glomerellales > Glomerellaceae > Colletotrichum > Colletotrichum sansevieriae. The sequence continues at coordinate 3,081 of JAOQIF010000450.1, forward strand.
TCCTCTTTCGTTATACTTATAAATTCATACTTATCGGTGTTCGCATAGAGGCTATTAGCTTCTAACCGGGTGAGCACCTATCTCACTACCTCTATATAGGAGTCTATATCGTTAGTAAATATCTAGGGTACCTAAGTATTAGGAGGTGCTTCCCCCAAAGTTCCGACCGGTGCTTCTTCGTCTCGGGGTTGCTGCTAATAACCACCTAGTAGGTAGTAGGGTTATCCGTTAGGATTAATAGTCAGCTAGCCCTTAAGGCCTCAAGATATTCTCGTTTACGCTTTAGTCGACTCTCTAATTTAGCCTCTATTAATTAATTAACTAGTTCTTCACTAGTGCTCTCTTCGTTATCTCGCTCGATAGGTATCTCATCCTGATTTAGCTATTTAGTAGCTCCCGTCCAGCGGGGGACCCTGCCTCCCTAGTAGACCTGCAAGTAGGTATCGTTATTATACGTAGTACTGCTCTAACGGTTTATACCCCTATTAGCGTAGGTAAGAGAGAAGAATATATTATAAACGGGGTTTGGTATAGAGTGAATGAGTTAGTATAGATAGGTGCAAAGTCGTAACGTTTATTCTTCTCTAACCCTCTAGTCTACTATATGAGGGTGCGTGAGGGCTAGAGGACTTATCTAGGGAGCCACCCGGTGCCCCCTATCTACGGACTTCCCTAGGATAGCCCGTTACCCGGGGCGCTGCTAGTCCTTATACTAGAGGGGGTCCTCTAAGTATACTAGGATATTATTTATATATATTATATAGAAATTATCTAGGTATTCTATAAGGGTATTATTTATATATTATTAGTATATAGCTAGCTTATTATAAAGCCTAAAGGGTAGAGCTTTATATTTGTAAGAGCGGTATTAAGTGTGGAATATTATCAAGTCTTCTAAGTTAGGGTAGGTATAAATTTAATAGAATACCTAGTAGATAATAATCTTTATAAATACCTTAGCTTAGCTAATTTAGCTTAATATCTTATTAAGTAGAGGTAATAGGTACTAATTATTACGGGCTACGCCACTGCTGGCGTCTGGGCGGTGCTGCAGACCCTAAGGATTCTACCCTTAACGACTGCTCTCGCTTAATATTCGCCCTATATCCGCTTTTCTATTATATAGGGAACTTCCTAGAAAACTTCCCTCCTTTAGCTTAGATTACTATAATTAAGGTACCCCTAAGTTAAATAAACCCAGGCTAGCCCCTTATATATCTAAGCTCTCTCTCTATACCTACCTCGCTAGTTATATAGCGCAATAGATAGCAGGTAGGAAATAGAACTAGCTATACTTATAGCAGCTAGTCTAGAAGTACTACTAATAAGTAAGGAAGCATTCGAAGTAATTTATATAGCGATTAATAAGCTTAGTAACTAGCTCGATAGCCTAATAACTATATAGCAGCTTAATAATAAACTAACTGCAGAGCTCTAGCGAGATATAGCAGGTAGCTACGCCCTAGCTCTGCTAATACTATCCCTATAGCTAGAGACCACCTAGGAAGCAGGGGGCGCTTAGCGATTAAAACCCCTTCCTAACCCCCCTAAGTTTAGAGGAAACTATAATAAGTATGCTATATAAGCGTAATAGATATATAATAAAGTTAGAATAGACCAGGACTTCTACCTAAGCAATCGGGAGGCTTAGTATCTTATTAACTCCTGCCTAGAACCTAAAGTATAGCTAGTAGTTATAGCCTTCTATAGCTTAGGGGGTAGTAATAGCTTATTTAAGCTAGATACCTTCTTAGTATACCTAGATTATACCTATAGTAACCCTAATATTATAAGCAAGGCTCTCAGAAGACTCTTAGAGCTTTAAATAAAGTATAATAAAGCCTTCGCCTCGTTCCTACCCCGCTTCGAACGCGCTATTATAGAAATAAGTAGTATTATATAGCTAGATAGCATCTAGATCGACTACTTATATAGGGTACTATCTTATAAGCTCCTTAACTATCTAGTTAACTACCCGACCCCCTATAAGTATACTAAATATATTAGCTTTATATAAGATATCGCATAGAAGCTAGAGGGATTGTATTATATTCCTAACGCTTCGCGCTAGCTTATAATATTTAGATCGAGAGCGTTACCTGCTAGGGTAGATATAGATAGGGATACTAGGATAATAGGGTTAGTATATGCCTTGCGCGAGGGCGTAGGTAAAGGTTCTAATAAGGAAACGCGCTACTATTTTAAGTATAACTAGATTAGTTACTTATAAAGGGACTACTAGAAGGCTAAGAAGTCGAAGGATAGTCCTAGAGTAGCAAAAGCTATTAAAGAAATAATATATTTAAACTTAGGAGAGGTTAAAGGTAAAGAAGATCCTTCTAACTCGGGAAATAAATAACCCTAGTATAAAATCAGGTATTAGGGATAATAGAAGAAGAGCAGGCTAGTTAGGAATAGTTCTAGTTAGAATATAGTATAAGCAGGCCTTCTATAATATTAGTAGTTAGAGTTAATAAAGGTACTCCTACTAACGCTTTAATAGACTATAGATATAATATCTATATAATAGTAGACTACTAGTATGCCTGCTGCTTCTATTTACTATATATTAACTACTAAGCATAGCAATTACAAGGCTTTGCTAATAACTTAGCTTAAGCTATAGCAAAAGGCGTAGCTATATTATACCTCGAGATTAGAAGCTACGTATAGCAACTCTTTACTTATATAATAAAAGGACTAGATACTAACCTCTTCTTAGGGAAGCTATAGATAGAATAAAACTATATTATTTATAATATAGTAGAGAAGTAGGTATACTATGGGAAGGCGGGGGTTATTATTACCCTTTAAGGATAGAAAGAACCCTAGAGAGTAAGGGAGATCCGGGAAGCTTACTAACTTAATACTACCTTGTTCGTAGCGATCTACTAGAGGGTTAATAAGAGCTAGCTATCTAGGCTAGAAGTAGGAATATAGGTAATAAGCCTAAGGGATATTAAAAAAGCACTCGAGGTAAAGAAATTAGAAGACTATTCGGAGAAACTACTATAATATATTTATAATAAATTTATAGAGCTTTTCAAGCTAGCTAAGTTATATCCCCTACCTCTAAGTTATCCTAGTATAGATTATAAAATCTACCTCAAGTGCGATACCTCTAGCCTAGAGGCACCCTTGCTCTAGGGACCCCTCTATAGCATATCTAGGGAGGAGTTATTAGTATTAAAAAAGATACTTATAGACCTGCTTAATAAGGGTTTTATTTAAGTAAGTAAATCTCCTACTAGTATACCTATACTTTTTATTAAGAAGCCTAGCGGAGGATTATAGTTCTATTATAACTACTAAGCGTTAAATATAATTACTAAGCGAGACTACTACCCCTTACTCCTAATCTAAGAGACCCTCTAGAGGGTTAGTTTAGCAAAGTAGTATACTAAACTAGATATAATAGCTGCCTTCTATAAGATTTATATAGCAGAAGGATACTAGGAAAAGACCGCTTTTTATATATAATATAAGCTCTTCGAGTAGATAGTCTATCTATTCAGATTAAGCAGAGCCCCTATAATATTCTAATCATATATTAATAGCACGCTCTAGGAGTTCCTTAATAACTTCGCAATAGTATATATTAATAATATATTAGTCTATAGCAGCAGCTCCCGAGCAGACTATAAGCAGAAGGTATATAGGGTTCTCCGGGCCCTCTAAGAGGCTAGTTTTAACCTTAACCTAGCGAAGTATAAGTTCTCTATAAAAATAGTAAAATATATAGGATTTATCCTAAAAGTAAGCGAGGGTATTGCTTATAATATAGAGAAAGTGCGGGTAATTATTAAATAGGAAGCGCCTATTTTAGTAAAAGGATTGCGAAGTTTCCTAGGGTTTGCTAACTACTACTAAGTATTTATATTAGAATACTCAGGGGTTATAGAGCCCCTTAGCCTCTTAATAAAGAAGGGAGCGCTATTTATCTAGGGTAAGGAATAAGAAGACGTATTCTAGGCGCTTAAACGCTACTTCTAAACTATACTAATACTACGTTATTTTAACCTATAAGCCCTAACTATAGTTAAAATAGACTACTCAGGGTTCGCTTTAGGGGGGGTACTAACTTAAGAAGATATATAAGGATAGCGCTATCCTATCGCTTTCTACTTGCAGAGGCTAACCCCTGCTTAATATAACTACCTAATCTATAATAAGGAGCTATTAGTAGTAATTGCTTATTTGAATATATAGGATGCTAAGCTAAGAAGCTACCCTAGGTTTAAGGTCCTTACTAATTATAAGAGCCTCGAATACTTTATATAAAAGTAATATTTAATAGAACGCTAAAGTTGCTAGGCGGAGTAGTTATTAAGATATAATTTCTACTTAGAATATTAACCTAGTTGCCTAATAGCTATGCCTAATATGCTCTTATGCTGCAAATAGGACGCCCTAAAAGGATAGGAGGATAAATAAGAGAAAGGAAAGGTAATCTAGATAATCCCTAACTCTGCCCTAAGTAAGGTAAGGAGGATAGCAATAGTTAAGGCCCTTGTTATAATAATATTCGAGGATCTAGCCCTTTAATATATATAGAACGAAGCTTAAGTAGAAGATACTAGTACTAAGGGGCTTATTCTATAATAAAAAGGGGTAACTAAAGCTTCCCTCCCTAGCTAGGCTTGAAATTATAGATCGCTAAGTATAGCGTTAACGCCCTTAGCTAATTAATATTCAGAGACCGGATCTAGGTACTAGGGTTAATAGATAAAAACCACCCTCGGAACGTGCTTTAAATATAGTTAATTTAGAAGTACTATAACTTAGTAATAACGAGCTACCCTAGTTAGAATAATACCCTAGCTATCTTAGCCTAGCAATACTTCTAGCTAGGGTAGTCCTCTGCAGTCTACTAGTTTATAAGAAACTGCGATAGCTACGGGTATAGAACGATTTAGCAATAAGCGAAACGTAGGCTTCTTTAACCCTTACTAGTAGTAGAATAGCTATATTATAACCTTGCTATAGATTTTATTATAGACCTCCTATGCGTAGTAAAAACAGGGTTGAGATACCTTTAGGTAATAGTCGATAGGCTCTCTAAGATAATAACCCTAGAAGGGATGCCTTTAATAGATATAGAAACGTGCGTAGAACGCTTTATAAACTACTACTACTAATTTCATAGTATACTAAAGTTAATCGTTAGTAATAGGGGTAGTAACTAGACGAGTCGGTTCTAGCGACGGTTCTATATACTTATAAAGATCGAATAAAGTTTAAGCACCGCCTTTTACCTGCAGATAGATAGAGTAATAGAACGTTTTAATTAGGAGATCTAGGTAGTCCTATAGATAATAGTTAACTTCGCCTAGGATAACTAGGAGGTTTACTTACCCTTTATTCAACTAGCGATTAATAGCTACGACGTAGCTATAACGGGAGTAAGCTTATTCTTCTTTACCTATAGATACTATATTAACTTAGTACTAGTAGTATAGCCTGCGCTAGAGCTATTAACCTCACGCAAGTTAGCTGCTAATAAGTTCGTTAGTAAACTAAAGTTAACTATAGAGTTAGCCTAAGTAGCTATCGCTATAGCTTAATAGACTATAGAATAATTAGCAAATAGTAAAAGGATGCCGGTAGAATGCTATAAAGTAGGCGATAAGGTCTAGCTATCGCTAGCTAACTTCTATATAGAAAGACCCTATAGGAAGTTAGACTAGCTATACTTAAAGTATAAAGTAACTAGGGTAATCTTACTAACTATAGTTAAGTTAAATATTCTAAGCAAGGTCTATAACTAATTTCATATTATCCTACTATACTATGCTATAAATAACCCCCCTCCTAGGCTAAGAAGTTAATAATCCATAACTACTTCTAATTTTCAAAGATAGAGAGGATAAATAGGAAGTTAAATCTATTCTAGCTGCGCGCTAGAAGCGTATAAGTAGGGGTAAGTATTATAAGTTATTAGTTAAATAGATAGGGTATAATTAGCCTACCTAGGAGCCCTTATAATTACTCTAAGATAACTAGGTAGTAGATAAGTATAAAGAAAAGTATAGCCTAATAGATAAGAATAATAATAACCCCTAGTATATTATACTATAAGCTAGGTAGTAGTTAATAGGTAGGAGTAGAATAGAAGGATAGCAGCTAGGTAATTTATAATTAGAGGAGTAAATAGAAATAGGAGGCTTTATTATAGCTTAAGGCTATAGGGAGGTAGAATAGGACCTAAGCAGGCCCTAGGCAGGCGGAAAGCAGGTAGATAGTAGGCAAGTAGAAACTATAGACCTAAGAAGATAACCCCTTACTCCTCCTACTTTTTATAAGTAATAATAATAATATTAATAAGCTAAGAAAAGGAGTTAGATTATTAGGAATAGAAGAAAGGCGGGAATAGGATAAACCTTATAAAAAACCTTAGCTATATCTAGGTAAGCCTAGGTGAGGTAATATAGCTATGCCTTATTAGGCTTAACTAGGAAGGAAAGCAAAGTAGTAATAGTAGTAGAGGTATTAAGGATAGGAATAGCTAGAGAACTAGCAGAGGGTATAGGGGAGGTATCTAATTTGATAGCAGCCTTAGTAGCATATTTAATAGTAGTATAGGCATAGACCTCGCAGTTCTGAATAGAAATAGCGCAAAGGAGTTCTATATAAGCCTCGATCTATATAAGGAGCTATAACTATTAGTAATAACCCCGAAATATAGGAATAGCAGAGTCTTACTAAGGTCCTCTCGTTAAGGCTATAGTAAGTAAGGTAGTTATAGCTAAGAGAAGCAAACTCCTCCTAGTAGTAAACTACGCTAGGGTTGCTCTAGTAGAACGTTAGCTCTATAGAGAAGGAATAGTAGGGAAGCAATACCTATATCAATATAAGCGGACTTAATAGCCTCGTTAGAATAGTAGATATAATAGATAATATTACCTATAATATAGTTAGTCTTATAATAGTTAAAAGGCAATAGGATAGCATACCTCGCTTAATAATATTATAATAAGCTATAATATCGCTAGGCTTCTTAGCCTTAGCTATAGCAGATATATACTTTAGGCAAGGGACCTCGCGAAGAGGCCCCTAGGTCTTATCCTAGGGGATATTACTAAAGACGAGCTAATATAAGTAGGGATCCTAGTAGAACGTTAGAAAATGCTAAATAAATAGAAGAATATATATTATAAGGGGCTCCTAGGCGATAGGATATATAGGAAAAGGGTAGTTAAGGTATTCGTATAGCTCTTAGCTAGCTAGGGTATAAAAGGGATTATCTATGAGATTAAAGTTATTAGGAGTAGCCTCCTCGTAGTTAGAGAGGCTAATAGAGGTAGAGCAGTTAGAAAGCAAGCTCTTAATAGGAAGAGGAGACTCTATCTCCTTATCGGAGTTAGGGAGGGGTTATATAGGGTTAATTATAGCAAAACCATAGGAAAAGAGCGGGTAGTAACTTTTAGGGGGTGCTATTATAGAGGCGAGGGAAATTAGATTAATTAGATCTATATAAGTTAGTAATTAATAGGGGTTCGGATATAACAAACTTATACTAATATAGACTAAGAGCGCGCTAAAACTGCTACTAAAACGACGAGTTATTAGCTAAAATAACGTTATAATTAATTAGTTAACTTACTTAGGGATAGGTTAATAGGAGGAGGAAAAAAAGAGGAAGCAAACTAGGGGTGTGAAAAATTATATTATTATAATTATTACTTATAGAGCGTAGAGTAGCTAGTAGCCTGGATTAATATCACTCTAGACTAGCCCTTAGCCTATGCTTAAACCTATAACTTACGTAAGGGCTAGGGGGGAGGGGGGGGGAGGGGTATATATTATAGGCTATGCTACTGCTAGTATCTAGGTAGTACTATAGACCCTAAGGATTCTGCCCTTAATAACCGCTCTCGCTTAATATTCGCCCTATATCCGCTTTTCTATCGCATAGGGAACTTCCTAGAAAACTTCCCTCCCTTAGCTTAGATTACTATAATTGAGGCACCCCTAAGTTGAACAAACCCGGGCTAGCCCCTCACACTAATCCTTCTTAGTAAATTTATTTAGCTTTTAGAAGTTAATATAGAACTATAAGTAGCTATTAGCTTTTTAAATAAATAATATAGGAGATATAAATAGGGCGTTACCTAGCGCTATAAAGCCCCTTTTTAAGTTCTTAAGGAGGTATTATTAAATAGCCTTAAGTTCTAGTAGTAATTACTTATATAGCAAGTAGAAGGTTAACTACTTCTTCGCACTTAGCTCTAGTATAATTTAGTAATTATAAGAGTAGTAAAGTAGTAATATATTACTAGTAGTTTTACTAAAGTAATCTCTCTAATCCTAGAGATATAAGGGGAGTCTCTTATTAATTAGGTATTAGTTCATAGTTTTATCAACCTCTAGGGGGCTTATACCTTTCTCTTCTACTTCTTACTTTTTAGTAATTATTAAGTTAAGCTTACATAATAATATAGAGCCTAATTTAATATTAGTATACTTTAAGTTCCTTTTGAACCCTATAGTACTAATAAGTACTATATTAAGATCTTTATTTGCTTATTAGGCTTTAGGAGTAAGGTGTCTAGGCTTCTAATATAGCGCTTATAGGGTCTAGGTAATTATTAATACGCCCTTTAATGCTATATCTATCTTCTATAGGTTATTATTATATCCTAAGTCTTTAGGCATATAGCCATGCTATAAGATCTTTATAAGGGTCTTTATCTTACTTCCTATAGACTTTTAAGTATTATATAGCCATTCCTCAGCTTTAAATATAGCTTAATAGCATTCTGTATTAAGCTAATACTTAATATTAATTTTAGTAGGTTAGAGGAGGGTTTTAATATCTTATATAATTATTCTAAGGAGGTCTTAGGCTATAGAGTTATTACTAGGCTAGTATAAGCACTAATAGCATATATCTATACTAATATTATATTAATTAAATTATAAGTAGCTAAGAATAAGGTTATATCTCTATATATCAAGTAAGAGGAGGGGTATTTATATTAATTCTCAGTAGTCTACTTATATATAAGTAGTTTATACCTTAGTTATAATATCTAGTAGCTCTCTATTAAATTTAGTAGCTAGGATAGGGCGCTATAAGTTATTATACTTAGTATAGTAAAAATCCCTTAATAAGGGGGTTATGTAAGTATTTATAAAAATATAGCTATTTGCTCTAGTATTAAGAAGGGTTCTAAGGCAAGTATTATATCTATTATAGACTAGAACTAACTCTTTCTCTAGTAATTTATTATCAATTAGTTATTATAAGTTAATAGATATTATTACTAATTACTAATCTCTTTAGTTCTCCCCTAGTAGTGAGTCTGCCTTTACTAGGGGCTCTGGTTTTCTACTAGGTCTAGGTTATTACTAGTAGCCTTAATAAGCTTAGTAATACTTATAGCAGCTCTAGCCCTCTTATAGGAGCAATCTTATGAGGTATAGCTGGTATTACTATAAATAAAATAAGTATCTTAGTTATAAAGCTTTTTATATAAAGCCTTAGGGATTTAATCCTAGTTAGTATAGGCTTATATATAGGGATTTCCTCTATTAGAAGGTTTAGCGTAGGCTACTAGAGCAGAGCTTTATATAGCAGTTTAGTTAGCTAAGTAGTTATTAGAGGGCGCTATAATATAAGCTATAATATGGACCTAAGTAATACAGTCCTAGAAGTTAAGGGTGCTATTTATATAATAAATAGAGCACTAGTTCTAAAGAGAGGCGAGTAGTTTCTTATAGAACTTCTAGCGCTATTAAGTCTCTAGGAGCTTAGCTTTATAAATAAGTTTAGTAAATATAGCTTATTCAATTTAGATATCTTTAAATAAAATAATAAGTATATTAAGCTTTATCTAAACCTTATTATACTAAACTAGGTTAATAAAAATACCTTTCAGCTTATTAATAAGCTATTCTACTATAGAGATTTGAGGTAAGTTACCTAAGAGGAGAGGGGATAGGATATTATAAGTAGTTCCTCTAAAGTATAAGAATATATATTTAAAATATTAGAACTTATTATAATACTCTCTACTATTAAGGCGAGCTTTAATATAAAAAAGCTAAGTATTAAACTTTAGATACTTAGGATTAGTACTCTTAATCCTTATAAAAATAGGGACCTTAGGTATCTTAGTAATCTAGGTATAGTTATTATTAATAGTTAATAAGGGCAAGCTAGAGTAGATCTAACTCTTAAAGTATAATTGTTAATTAAGGATTACTTAAAGCGCTATACCATAGTTACTAGAGAGAGGGTTTATTAAGAGAGGAGTAATAATTATATTATATTTAAAATACTAAAGCAAGGCTTTATTAATATCCCTTATTTTATCTCTCTCTTCTATTATAATAGTTGTATTATATTAGGCCTAGTTATGCTCTTCTTAGTAATACTTAAGTATAGCAGACTATTTAATATTATTACTATTAATATAGGTATTATCTAAATGCTCCTAGAGCTCCTAATTCTTATATTCTAAGTAGAGGGTAATATTATAAAGCATATAAAGGTTATTACTTATAGTAATCTATCCTATATAAAAGGCTTAGGACTTAATACCTTAAGTAGTATGAGGGGCTAGCCCGGGTTTATTCAACTTAGGGGTGCCTTAATTATAGTAATCTAAGCTAAGGAAGGGAAGTTTTCTAGGAAGTTCCCTATGCAATAGAAAAGCAGATATAGGGCGAATATTAAGCGAGAGCAGTTATTAAGGGCAGAATCCTTAGGGTCTATAGCACCACCTAGATGCTAGCAGTAGCATAGCCTATAATATATACCCCTCCCCCTCCTTCCCCCTAGCCTTTATATAAGTTATAGGTTTAAGCACGGGCTAAGGGCTAGTCTAGAGCGATATTAATCCAGGCTACTAGCTGCTCTATACCCTATAAGTAATAATTATAATAATATGATTTTTCGCACTCCTAGTTTGCTTCCTCTTTTTTCCTCCTCCTATTAACCTATCCTAGAGTAAGTTAACTAATTAATTATAATAATATTTTAGCTAGTAACTCGTCGTTTTAGTAGCAGTTTTAGCACGCTCTCGGTCTATATTAGTATAAGTTTATTATATCTAAACGCCTATTAATTACTAACTTATATAGATCTAATTAATCTAATTTCCCTCGCTTCTATAATAGCACCCCCTATAAGTTACTACCCGCTCTTTCCCTATGATTTCGCTATAATTAACCTTATATAGCCCCTCCCTAACTCCGATAAGGAGATAGAGTCTCCTCCTCTTATTAAGGGCCTGCCTTCTAACTGCTCTACCTCTATTAGCCTCTCTAACTATAAGGAGGCTACTCCTAATAACTTCGATCTTATAGACGATCATTTCTATACCCTAGCTAGCTAGGAGCTATGCGAATACCTTAACTACCCCCTTCCTATATATCCTATCGCCTAGGAGCCCATTATAGTATATATTCTTCTGCTTATTTAGTATTTTTCTAACGTTCTACTAGGATCCCTACCTATACTAGCTCGTCTTTAGTAATATCCCCTAGGATAAGACCTAGGGGCCTCTTTGCGAGGTCCCTTGCCTAAAGTATATATTTGCTATAGCTAAGGCTAAGAAGCCTGTAATATTATAGCTTGCTATAAGGTTATTAAGCGAGGTATATTATCCTATCGCTTTTTAACTATTATAAGACTAACTATATTATAAGTAATATTATCTATTATATCTACTATTCTAATAAAGCTATTAAGTCCGCCTATATTAATATAGGTATCGCTTCCCTACTATTCCTTCTCTATAGAGCTAACGTTCTACTAGAATAACCCTAGTATAATTCGCTACTAAGAGGAGTTCGCTTCTCTTAGCTATAACTACCTTACTTACTATAGCTTTAACGAGAGGACCTTAATAAGACTCCGCTATTCCTATATTTCAGGGTTATTATTAATAGTTATAGCTCCCTATATAGATCGAAGCTCGCGTAGAACTCCTTTATACTACTTCTATTTAGAACTACGAGGTCTATACCCGCGCTATTATAAAATATGCTATTAAAGCTACTATTAAGTTAGACGCCTCCCCCACGCCCTCTACTAGTTCTCTAGCTATTCCTATTCTTAATACCTCTATTACTACTACTACTTTACTTTCCCTCCTAGTTAAGCCTAATAAAGTATAGCTATATTACTTCGCCTAGGCTTACCTAGATATAGCTAAGGTTTTTTATAAGGTTTATCCTATTCCCGCCTTTCTTCTATTCCTAATAATCTAACCCCTTTTCTTAGCTTACTAATATTACTATTATTACTTATAAAGAATAGGAGGAGTAAGGGGTTATCTTCCTAGGTTTATAGTTTCTACTCGCCTACTATCTGCTTGCTTTCCGCTTACCTAGGGCTTACCTAGGTCCTATTCTGCCTCCTTATAGCCTTAAGCTATAATAAAGCTTCTTATTTCTATCTATTCCTCTAATTATAAATTACCTAGCTATTATCCCTCTATCCTACCCCTGCTTATTAACTACTACTTAGCTTATAGTATAATATACTAGGGGTTATTATTATTCTTATTTATTAGGCTATACTTTTCTTTATACTTATCTACTACCTAGTTATCTTAGAGCGATTATAGGGGCTCCTAGGTAGGCTAACTATACCCTATCTATTTAACTAATAACTCGCAACGCCTACCCCTACCTATATACTTCTAGCGCGCAGCTAGAACGGACTCGACTTCCTATTTATCCTCTCTATCTTTAAAAATTAGGGGTAATTAGGGATTATTAACTTCTTAGCCTAGGAGGGGGTTATTCGTAGCGTAGCATAGCAAGCTAATATAAAATTAGTTATAGACCTTGCCTAGAATATTTAACTTAACTATAGTTAGTAAGATTACCCTAGTTACTTTATACTTTAGGTATAGCTAGTCTAACTTCCTATAGGGTCTTTCTATATAGAAGTTAGCTAGTAATAGCTAGACCTTATCGCCTACTTTATAGCATTCTACTAGTATCCTTTTACTATTTGCTAATTATTCTATAGTTTATTAGGCTATAGCAATAGCTACTTAGGCTAACTCTATAGTTAACTTTAGTTTACTAACGAACTTATTAGCAGCTAACTCGCGTGAGGTTAATAGCTCTAGCGCGGGCTATACTACTAGTACTAAGTCGACGTAGTATCTATAGGTAAAGAAGAATAGGCTTACTCCCGTTATAGCTATATTATAGCTATTAATTACTAGTTAAACGGAGGGCAAGTAAACCTCCTAGTTATCCTAGGCGAACTTAACTATTATCCGTAGGACTACCTAGATCTCTTAATTAAAATATTCTATTACTCTATCTATCTATAGGTAAAAGGCGGTGCTTAAACGTTATTTAATCTTTATAAGCATATAGAACTATTACTAGAACTAACTTATCTAATTACTACCCCTATTGCTAATAATTAACTTTAGTATACTATAAAATTAGTAGTAGTAGTTTATAAAGCGTTCTACGCACGTTTCTATATCTATTGAAGGTATCCCTTCTAGGGTTATTATCTTAGAGAGCTTATTAACTATTACCCAAAGGTATCTCAACCCTATTTTCACTATATATAGGAGGTTTATAATAAAATCTATAGAAAGATCGTAATATAGCTATTCTACTATTAGTAAGGGTTAAAAAAGCCCGCGTTTCGCTTATTGCTAAATCGTTCTATGCTTATAGCTATTATAGTTTCTTATAAACCAGCGGACTATAGAGGACTACCCTAGCTAGAAGTATTGCTAAGCTAGGATAGCTAGGGTATTATTTTAACTAGGATAGCCCGTTATTACTAAGTCATAGCACTTCTAAATTAACTATATTCAAAGCACGTTCTGAGGGTAGTTTTTATCTATTAACCCTAGTACCTAGATCTAGTCTCTAAATATTAATTAGCTAAGGGCGTTAATACTATACTTAGCGATCTATAGTTTTAAGCCTAGCTAGGGAGAGAAGCTTTAGTCGCCCCTTTTTACTATAAAATAAGCCCCTTAATACTAGTTATCTTCCGCTTAAGCTTCGTTCTATATATATTAAAGGGCTAAATCCTCGAATACTACTATAATAAAGGCCTCAACTATTGCTATCCTTCTTACCTTACCTAGGGCGGAGTTAGGGATTATCTATATTACCCTCCCTTTCTCTTATTTATCCTCTTATCCTTTTAAGGTATCCTATTTATAATATAAGAGTATATTAAGCATAGCTACTAGGCGACTAGGTTAATATTCTAAATAGAAATTATACCTTAATAACTACTCTACTTAGTAACTTTAGTATTCTATTAAATATTACTTTTATATAAAGTATTTAAGGCCCTTATAGTTAGTAAGGAACTTAAACCTAGGGTAGCTTCTTAGCTTAGCATCCTATGTATTCAAATAAGCGATTACTATTAATAGCTCCTTATTATAGATTAAGTAGTTATATTAAGCAGGGGTTAGCCTCTGCGAGTAGAAAGCAACAGGATAGCGCTATCCTTATGCATCTTCTTAAGTTAATACCCCCCCTAAAGCGAACCCTAAGTAGTCTATCTTAACTATAGTTAGGGCTTATAGGTCGAAGCAACGTAGTACTAATATAGTTTAGAAGTAGCGTTTAAGCGCCTAGAACGCGTCTTCTTATTCCTTACCCTAGATAAATAGCGCTCCCTTCTTTATTAGGAGGGTAAGGGGCTCTATAACCCCCGAGTACTCTAATATAAATACTTAGTAGTAGTTAGCAAACCCTAGGAAACTTTATAATCCTTTTACTAAAGTAAGTGCTTCCTATTTAATAATTACCCGCACTTTCTCTATATTATAAGCAATACCCTCGCCTGCCTTTAGGATAAATCCTATATACTTTACTATTTTTATAGAGAACTTATACTTTACTAGGTTAAGGTTAAGACTAGCCTCTTAGAGAGCCTAGAGAACCTTATATACCTTCTACTTATAGTCTGCTTAAGAGCTGCTATTATAAATTAATACGTTATTAATATATATTATTATAAAGTTATTAAGGAACTCCTAGAGCATGCTATTAATATATTATTAGAATATTATAAGGGCTCTGCTTAATCCGAATAGATAGACTAGCTACTTAAAGAGCTTATATTATATATAAAAGGTAGTCTTTTCCTAGTACCCTTCTGCTATATAAATCTTATAGAAGGCAGCTACTATATCTAGTTTAGTATACTACTTCGCTAAACTAACCCTCTAGAGGGTCTCTTAGATTAGAAGTAAGGAGTAATAATCTCGCTTAGTAATTATATTTAACGCTTAGTAGTTATAATAGAACTATAATCCTCTGCTAGGCTTCCTAATAAAAAGTATAGGTATACTAATAGGAGACTTGCTTACTCGAATAAAACCCTTATCGAGTAGGTCTATAAGTATCTTTTTTAATACTAATAACTCCTCCCTAGATATACTATAGAGGGGTCCCTAGGGCAAGGGCGCCTCTTAGCCAGAGGTATTGCACTCGAGGTAGATTTTATAATCTATATTAGGATAACTTAGGAGTAGGGGGTATAACTTAGCTAGCTCAAAAAGCTCTATAAATTCGTTATAAATATATTATAGTAGTTTCTCTAAATAGTCTTCTAGTTTCTTTACCTCGAGCGCTTTTTTAATATCCCTTAGGCTTACTACCTATATTCCTACTTCTAGCTTAGATAGCTAGCTCTTGCTAACCCTCTAGTAGATTGCTATAAATAAGGCGGTATTAAGTTAGCAGGCTTCCTAGATCTCCCTTACTCTCTAGGGTTCTTTCTATCCTTAAAGAGTAATAATAACCCCTACTTTCCTATAGTATACCTACTTCTCTATTATATTATAAATAATATAGTTTTATTCTATCTATAGCTTTCCTAAGAAGAGGTTAGTATCTAGTCTTTTTATTATATAGGCGAAGAGTTACTATATATAGCCTCTAATCTCAAGGTATAATATAGCTACGCCTTTTGCTATAGCTTAAGCCGAGTTATTAGCAAAGCCTTATAATTACTATGCTTAGCAGTCGATATATAGTAAACAGAAGCAGCAGGCATACTAATAGTCTACTATTATATAGATATTATATCTATAGTCTATTAAAGCGTTAATAGGAGTGCTTTTATTAATTCTAACTACTTATATTATAAAAAGCCTGCTTATACTACGTTCTAATTAGAACTATTCCTAACTAGCCTGCTCTTCCTCTATTATCCCTAATACCCGATTTTATACTAAGGTTATTTATTTCCTAAATTAAAAGGGTCTTCTTTACTTTTAACCTCTCCCGAGTTTAAATATATTATTTCCTCGATAGCTTTTACTACTCTAGGACTATCTTTTAACTTCTTAGCCTTCTAGTAGTCCCTTTATAAGTAACCGATCTAGTTATACTTAAAATAGTAATATATTTCCTTATTAGGACCTTTATTTATACCCTCGCGCGAGGCGCGTACTAACCCTATTATCCTAGTATCCCTATCTATATCTACTCTAGCAGGTAATGCTCTCGATCTAAATATTATAGGCTAGCGTAAAGCATTAGGAATATAATATAATCCCTCTAGCTTTTATGCGATATCTTATATAAAGCTAATATATTTAGCATACTTATAGGGGGTCGGGTAGTTAACTAGATAGTTAAGGAGCTTATAAGATAGTACCCTATATAGGTAGTCGATCTAGATGCTATCTAGCTATATTATACTACCTACCTCTATAATAATATATTCGAAGCGGGGTAGGAATAAGGCAAAAGCTTCGTTATGCTTTATTTAAAGCTCTAAGAGTCTTCTGAGAGCCTTACTTATAATATTAGGGTTATTATAGGTATAATCTAGGTATACTAAGAAAGCATCTAGCTTGAATAAGCTATTACTATCCCCTAAGCTATAAAAGGCTATAATTACTAGCTATACTTTAGGTTCTAGGCAGGAGTTAATAAGATACTAAGCCTCCTAATTACTTAGGTAGAAGTCCTAGTCTATTCTAACTTTATTATATATCTATTACGCCTACGTAGCATACTTATTATAGTTTCCTCCGAACTTAGGGGGGTTAGGAAGGGGTTTTAATTACTAAGTACCCCCTGCTTCCTAGGTAGTCTCTAGCTATAGGGATAGTATTAGTAGAGCTAGGGCATAGCTACCTGCTATATCTCGCTAGAGCTCCGTAGTTAGTTTGTTATTAGGCTGCTATATAGTTATTAGGCTATTGAGCTAGTTATTAAGCTTATTAATTGCTATATAAATTGCTTTGAATACTTCCTTGCTTATTAGTAGTACTTCTAGACTAGCTGCTATAGGTATAGCTAGTTCTATTTCCTACCTGCTATTTATTATATTATATAACTAGCGAGGCAGGTATAGAGAGAGAGCTTAGATATATAAGGGGCTAGCCCGGGTTTATTTAACTTAGAGGTACCTTAATTATAATAATCTAAGCTAAAGAAGGGAAGTTTTCTAGGAAGTTCCCTATATAATAGAAAAGCAGATATAGGGCGAATATTAAGCAAGAGCGGTCGTCAAGGGCAGAATCCTTAGGGTCTGCAGCACCGCCCAGACGCTAGCAGTAGCATAGCCTGTAACAAGCAGCTCTCTTTATAAGCTTATCTTAAATCTAGGTAAGAGTTAAGTTAGGGTTATTCTGGAATAACTATATTATATTATTAAGAGTAAAAGTAATTTTCTAGCTTTTACCTAAGTAATTATAATTAATAAGGAGAAGATTAGAAAACTTCTATAACTTAGTAACTATACTCTAGGCTAGGCTCTTATATCTATTTATATTAAGATCTATAAATAAGCCTTTAATAGGCTGCTCTTATATAGGCTTATTTAGGTTAAAAACCTTTAGGTCCTTATATAGAGGGGTATTATAATTAGGTAATATAGTATAATAATATTAAAAAGATTTAATATAAGGGTTTAAGAGCCTTTTAGTATTAAATATAAGCACTATTATAACCTTATAACTATAACTAGCTAGTTAGGTCTTACTTAATATCTTATTATAAGGTAAAGGAGGGGTATTAATTAAATTTAGATTAGTTAGGGTATAGATTAGTTAGCTTAGTACTTAGTTAGATATTATATTTATATTAGTTAATTAATAAGGTAGGGGTAATAATAATTAATTAAGATATTATATATCCATCTCTAGAGAATTAATAGATAAATATAGAATAGTATTATAAATAGTAAATAAATAAAGGTTAGTATATTTTAATTATACTATATTAAGTAGATTCTATATTAAAGAAGGGAAAAGTCTATCTATAGGCTAGCATAGCCCCAGAAGGCTAAAAGCTTGCCTAGAGATCACGTGACTTAGCAGTCACGTGACCCCAAATTCAGGTAGGTCCAACCCAGCGCCGTGACATAGCTTATGGTGTCTCAATTTCAACGTCGAAGCGGAAGCAATCTGATGGCCAATTCGTCTGGCCGGCACAACAATGCGAGGTCCTAACGACGAGTGCTTGTTGTTCTCGGTCGAACATGTTTGGCCGCTTGATCAGACACAATGGACAAGACTGCCCAAGGTTCGGTGCGAGGCCATTATCGTCACTGCTTAGGGACTGAGAGCCGGCTCTCCGCGCTGTCAATGCTGGAGACTGGGGTTGAACGCCGGGGACGGACCGGAGCGGGGCTGAGAAGGACCCCGGAGGTCTAGCCGTCTTTGACCGGGAATACGGAGCCACCTAGCGACGGCAAATCGGAAGTTTGCGATGAAACTCAGTGGCCGGTTGCCGGCTGCGTGTAATGAGCGATTGTGATTTTCCACCGGACATTAATGGCCTTCGAGGCGCTCATTCATTGGTAAATCGGCGCGGATCGGAGATTTCGCTTCTTAAAGGCTGATGATACGGCGGGAAGATGGGAGCATCATTCTCCAAGAACCACCCAGAGAATCTGATTGGTGCTATTGAATGTTTAGAGAGCTCAGCCTGGGTTGTTGCACATTGAATCACGCACCATGCCAAGTAGCAGGGGATGTTGCAAGCTTTCAACCGAAACAGGTGTGTTGCTGACGTTGGGTAAACGAAAGCCAAGCCGATGGATGGAGAGTAGGGGTGTTGATTATCGCTCAGTGTTGGGATTCCTGGATGGAGACTCAGAGGAACAGAAGGAGGAGGCTGGCAATCGTTCGCCGTCATCATGGCTTGTCTGATTCTCTGCGCATCGCAAGCCCTTGAGGCGTGGGGTGCGTTTTTCCCGCATCGAACGGAATGCGCGGTACTAAGAGGGCTGGGTGCTATCGCGTTTCGCATGGCCACGGCGATCAAGTGGAGCGTGGCGCGGGATTGGACAACTGCGCCCTTCATCGCAACGGTGCCCGAGAATGCCGCTGACCATCGTGTTGCGCATCCCGAAGCACTTGGGTAGTGGTGTCGTCAATCAATGTTGTTTTGCGCAAATGCCCGCTTACGGTCGTCAGGTCAGTCACTACCTAATCGAGGTAGACGGCGTATTCGTATCTGCAACACAGCTGACGTCAATGCCAAGCGGCCTGGCATTTCACCTGAACTCGGCAGGAATGGCCACGGCGGAAGGTTATGAGAAGGGTTGAAGCGGCGCGAGGAAGTCGTTTTGTGATGACAGGCGCCACGATGTCAATCGTTCCGTCATCAGATGAGGGCTCGGTTGCTCGATTTGCCAAGCGTGCTTCGAAAAACAGTATTTGCACATGTATACTTCAGTAAGTTGATAATGCATCTGGCTGGGGGGTCCCCGGCCCAGGCCGTGGATACTCGTGGGTATTGGTGCATACTAGTATGCGATTGATCCAGGCCACGCGTTTGCCGCCGGAGAGACTGTTGAGACCGCGAAGACTCGACCATTGCTCAGAGACGGCTGGCGAGTTACGAAGTGGCAGGATCACTGCGCAGCCGGGACCCATTGGCCTCCAGGTTGAGTAAGCAATTGAAGACGGCTGATATCAGCCAGATCTGCAATGCGTTACAACTGCCGGCCGACCCAAACGAGACAACTATTGCTCAGATACCGCGTTGCCTGGTTTCATTGCGCAAGTAAACGGGCCATGGCGGGGTGGCAAGTCGTTGTTTACTAAGTCAAGCTTAGGATAGGAGCCTCTTGGCAAAGTCAGACGTGACAACATTTTTTGTCCATCTCTGCCTCTATTGCTCCACAGCCAAGACCCAAGCCACTCTTGATTGTCCAACGAAAAAGTGGTAGCGCGGCAGTTTTTGCGGGGCTGCGGCGACGTCTCAGCCATTCAAGATCGGATGCGAAGACATCTGGGTCGCGCCAGGTAAGGTAAGGTAGGCAAGACGCGGTACCTGCCCTATGTTCTCTGTACGAGTACTGCGTTACTCTTCGTGAGACTGAAGGAACCCCTGAGCCCCTGGAAACCGAGCTGCTCCCAAATTCCCGTCTCCTCCAGGGCTGCCCGAACCTCTGGCCGCAATCGCACGAAATTGGCCCTCATTTGGCGCCTGCCTAAACATTTGAGCATGGCCGCGTGGGGTCCGTTTTATCTCCCTTTCCAGATCAGTTGGTCGTTTGTCTAGGAGATTTTCTGACGAGCTGGCTTCGAGCGCTCGGGTTCCGATCCACGATTTACGAAAGTCGTAAAATGCGACGACGCATAGGTACTCGAGGTTCCGTGTCCGAAGTCCCCGCCAGCACCATCAAATCAGCCAAACCGGGGTAGGACCACTCGATGCTAGTGGAGTTTCGGAGCTCCGTCAGCTTGGGCGCCGCGCCCATACACCTACCAATACGACTTGCATCGACGGGAGCTTGACAGGACCCTTCCTTGGTAGGCACTTGCAGCGCCTCCACCAACAGCAAAGTTCCCCTCAATTTGAAGGCAGGCATCTTGTTGCTTGGAGAAGGACATGTACGGACGAACGTGCCTTACGGCGACCTCTCCGGGCTTCGATCTGATCAAGCCAGTACCTTGCTGAAGTTCTGCTGTCTCCAAAGATAAAGATAGATAATGTTGGTTCGGTGTATGGATGAGCCCTGGTGTCTCTGTGACGCTGGGGACGGGCGAGGCAATGATCACCCCTAAGATTCGAGGTAGGTACGTTAGGTACGGTAGATAAATGTACTATTGTAGCTGAGATGCGCTGCAAAAATACCAGCTGAAGATGCTATTCAAGTAGCAGCTTTCGCCTCGCCCGCGCCGCTGAATTACCGCCAACCAGTCTCAGTCTCCTTGGGTCGCAAGCACTGCCACGCGACTGTTTGCTACATTCGTCACTTGTGTGCCTCTACTCGTTCGAGGTTGTTCTGCCGCCCTCTTTTTTTCTTGGGTTTCGCCTCCATTCATCTTGTTGTAACCGGACTTTAGAGCGGATTCCGTTTGCACCAAAACACCTGGGCGAACATCCACTCCACTTCCCAAACGTTTGTCGCCCATTCAGCGTTTCTGCCCTTTCTCGGCGCTATTCCTCTCTCCTCAGACCTGCCCAACTCAACTTCCGACCTCACCTTCGACATTGGAGGACTTGACCCGACCTTACCTTTCTCAGGTTCCCTCACCCTGTTCGGGGAGACAGAACGATCACGGCTCCCGATCCAAGCACACCTTCACTCAACCCACACACGGTTTCTTGCTCCAGTGGCCTTTTCACTACCACGACCACCCCGGCCAAGACTGCACCTCCATCGACGGCATCGTCTGCGCTAGTGCGGATCCCTTCCCCATTCCACCTCCATAACACTTAAACTCTCCTTCTTCTTTTCCCTTACCTACCTCAGCCTGTCCACCCTGCCCATCTAGACGGGAACCTGTAAGGAAGGGCCCCCAGGTATCTTGCCTAACCCCAAGCTGGTTCACCTGAAGTAGCTTGGAACCCCATACGGATGACCTCCTTCTGTTCGCCTCCCTTTTCCTACTCATAGTCCTCCTCTCCTCATGTCCAACTCCATCCCTCTCGCCAACCTTTCCCCCTCGTCGAGGCCATCCTACGTCAAGATGCCTAATTCACCTGCGCCTTACCATGGGCGCCCGCGCTCGCGCCGAGGCCTCCGAGGCCTCTGGACCGCCTCTCTAATCGGCTCATACGTCTTTGACTGGTTCATCCTGCTCGTCACCGCAGCCATTGCAGGTGTTTTGGGAATCGTTACCCCAAATAAGCGACCCTTCTCCGTCATTGACCCCAACATCTCGTAAGAGAATCCTGACTTGTCTGAAATATTTCATCGACATATACTTACTCACCTGTGCAGCTTTCCTTTCACCGAGCACGAAACCGTCCCGATGTGGCTCGCCGCCGTCTGCGCCGTCCTCGTTCCCATTATCCTCATTGCCGTCGTCTGCCTCGTTCTCGTTCCCGGAAACACCGTTCCCAAGGGAACCCCCAAAAGCTTGATTTGGAAGAGGAAGCTGTGGGAGCTGCATGTTGGATGGCTTGGTTTGGCTCTCGCCAGTGTTGGCGCGTTCTTCATCACCAATGGCATGAAGAACATGTTCGGCAAGCCCCGACCTGATCTTCTGGACCGCTGCAAGCCCGATCTGGAGAACTACGCGCAACACGTTGTGGGCGGCACCATTACCAACATCACCGGCCTGACTAGCACAGCGGGCTTTGGCCAGCTTGTCTCGGCTACCATCTGCACAAACACTGACAAGCACACTCTCGATGACGGCTTCCGCAGCTATCCTTCCGGTCATTCGAGCGCTTCCGCTGCTGGATTGATCTACTTGTCTCTTTTCCTTGCCAGCAAGTTCGCCGTCACCATGCCCTTTGTGGCCTCCAACAACGACGCTTCGTCTCACTCAGCTTTCCCTTCACGCCTGAAAAAATCTAGCTCTGATTATGAGGACGCTCGATCTGGAGAAGGCGGCTACCTTAACCCTGACTCTGCTGGAGCCGCCAGGAATCTCGCCGAACACAACAAGATGGTGACAGCGGTGCGACGCCAAGCTGCTGCCCCTCCAATCTACCTTTTGGTTATTGTTGTGCTTCCCTGGTTTGCTTCCATCTTCATCGCGGGTTCTCGTTGGTTCGATTTCCGACATCACGGATTCGACATATTGTTCGGCTACCTGATCGGCGTCATCACCTCCATCTTCGCGTTCCGATACTACCACCTCCCTATTCGCCAGGGTGCCGGCTGGGCTTGGGGCCCTCGCAGCCATGACAAGGCTTGGTGGTCTGGAGTGGGTTCATACAGCTATGCAACGGAGAAGGGCGACTTCATTCGCTCAGGAGATGAAGAGGAGGCTTACATATCACGGCCGGTAGACCAGGCTACGTCCACACAATACATGGGAGCCACGCAGTATGTGGGCAAGACGACCTCTCACGATGGCTCAGGCCCTGAAAACAACAGGTTCTGATTTTTGAGACGGTTAATGAATGAATTGCGGGAAAGAAAAGTGCCCAATGTATATTCCACTGGACATGTCGGGCATGATCGGAGTTCTACGGTATACCAATCGCCTAAATGAGTTTGGCGGTCTGATGTAATTATGTTTGTCTGTTTTGATTTTCCATTTGAGGCCCAGAGCATGGCACACGGATATGACCGCCGGTTATGGAACAGATCTGCGAATGAAAAATGAACGCTGCCGCTGCCTATTGTTGATTGGCCTATCTTGCATGTTGCATGTGACTATGACTCGCCGTGTCCTAGAATAATTCACAGTCGTCCCCTATCGCCAACCGGATACTGAAGCCTCCTAGCACCGTTCTATAAACGTCTTGCTCCGAGCTTGTCGCTCACGTATTCGCTGTTTGGAGCCGAGTGTGTGGCAGGTTGAATCGAGTATGTGGCATAACTGAGCTTACATGTTAAAAACCGCGATTCAATGGATGTTTGCTGCGGATATTTAAAGATCGACAGGACGAACTGGCAGCTGATTTGAGCACGCGTCTCCCCCTTGCTTCTCTTGTCTTTGGCTGTGCCGTCAGCTCCCCAACCTTTGTTGAAAGAATGAGAACGCCTTGCGAACAGGGACGCCGTATGTCCCAAAACGACGAGTAGTTGCGGCTCACCTCCTTGGCGATCTCTTTGGCATACGAATGTCGATGCTCGACACGCAGTAGGGCCGTCGGCGTACAAAGCTTCAATACCAGTTCACGGTGGAGAAGGAGCCACGGGGCGAGGACACCTGAATGGCGCGAAATGTCCCCTGACCTCGTTCCTGCACATTCCCTCGCATGAGACATATCACGAAATAGGGGAGAGGAGGACCCAAGAAGTTTGGATCGTGAAAACCGTTATATCATCATCCCGGGGATCGAAGTCTACCAACAGACAATAAGAAAAAAGACTCAAAGCTATTGAACAGCGGCACAAGGAAAGGAGCCCCGAGAGCGGAAGTCGCTTACTCGACACTGCAACGTCTGTGAGCCCATCATGGATCCGATGCGATATCCATGAGTGATGCGGTACATGAACCGCCAGTACGATATGATTCTATGCTCCGAGCCACCACCTAAAGTTACGCCATAGCGACGCCGTCATTGCCGCCAGCCGCCGTTGTCCCAGCCGGCCCCACGCCTTCGAATACTACATCCTCGTCATCCTCGTCGTCGTCAAGTAGGACGTCGTCGTCCCGGAACCCGCTGTCAACCTCCATCTTCCTAAGCCGACGACGCATCTCGTCCTTCTTCTGGTGTTGCCAGCGGATCAGCGCGGCCGAGGCGTGCACCTTGAAGCCGTAGACGCGCGGGACGTAGCGCTCGATGCTCTTGGCGGGGATGAGGGCCGGGTAGGCCTGGAAGATGATGTTGTGGAACGAGGTGCCGAAGTAGGCGCCGTCTATGGCGGCGTGGCGCGAAGATTTGGGGTTGTAAATGTCTTCGCAGCGCGCGCAGTAGAGCTTGACGGGCTTCATGTTGGGCACGTCCGAAAGACCCATGGGCAGCAGGGGGTGCGAGTGACACATTACGCGCGGGCATTTGCCAAAGTCTGCCTTTTTGTACTTCTCGAGCTGTTTCCTTCCATGTTAGTGACATGTCCAGATCCAAATGCCAAGATCAGCTGTGGTAAAGGTTGTGGGAGGGGGCATTACCATCTTTGCGAGACCCCTAGTTGTGACGATGAATCGGGCATGAACCAGGCCGTATAAATGTCGCGCCGACTTCTCGATCGTCTCCCTCATCTCATCATCGCAATCGAGGTCGAAGACATCCGTAATAAGATCCAGAGCATATTGGTAGTACTGGACCTCAGTGTTGAGTCCCGTCAGGTTGAAGCGGTCGGTGAGGTAGTCTTCGTCGATTTCGCAAAAGTATTCGTTGCCTCGAGAAGATATGAACTGCGAAAAGTATCGTGTGGTTAGCCAAGCTTCTCATCTTCAGCCGCATAGATCCATGGCGACGGCGACCCAGATTGCTGCGTGCGAACACGACAGAGCGGGAGAGCGGTTAAACGACGCGCTGTCAGGCGCGCAAGCGCGTCGTTGCCTCATTCCAGCAGTCGTCCGCTACAGCGAAATAGTATCGAAGCTCAATCGAGCAAGTATCGTGGCACGACTGGTATTGGTAACCTGGTGGGCTCTCGACTACTCACCCAGTCGCGCCAATAGCTCGTGTAGTCGCTGTCCGACTCGCTGACGAAGTCGTCCATCATGGTGAAAAAAGGTGCGACTCGTTCTTGGCGAGCCTTCAGAGCATGGCAATGATCGTTTTCGATGCGGCGCGCTCTCGGGTGGTATCTCGGGGCGGAGCAAAGTCGGTTTGGCGATGGAGAAAGAGGTCGTTGGCCAGTAGGGACTGTCTAGCGTTCCATCTGCAGGGCAGAAAGCGGTGGGCGGGGCTTTTGGGGCAGTTAGGAGGGGGCGGGGGTCGACACCGGTACGTACCTGCAGACTTACCTTGCGGGTTGCACGTTCACCACATAGGCCAAGATTGCTGCATGAACATCAACCGAAAAGGCAACTGTTTTGAATGAGGGCGTAGGCAATGACCAATACTTGAAGCTATCGTCTGAATGAACATGACCGCACTTGAGTATACAGTACATAGTTATATATCCACTTAGTTCTCATTACTACCAACAGCAGGAGAATCACCGGCTGTTGGAACTAAAGCTAGCAGCATCGCTGACCGACTGGCCCTCCGACTCCATCTCATCGTTATGATCTGCATATTTGAGTCCCAAGCCATTGATAGCTCGGTTGCCCGGACTAGGAATTCCAAGCCTTGTCATTATACCGGAAGAGTTCTGGTCACCTCTGACCGTAATGTTCACGCCCTCCATTGCCTCGCGGAGGGAGCCACCCGTATCGTCCATTGCCGCAAGGAAACGGGCCAACTCTTTGCACAATTCATAGTCGCCCTCCTTTAAAGCCCTTGACAACAGCCGTACCGTCTGCTCTGAAGCAGAGCCAAGTTCATCTAGTGTGTGGAGGATGATCAAATAACCTCCAGCGGTCTTGAGGGAGCCTCGTTGAAGAGACTCCTCAAATAGCTCTTGCACCGGCGGTAGATATGCAAACAGTGTCCGCCATTGCCTGACCTCGGTTTTTCTCGTGCACTGCACCACAATATCAAGATACTGTTTGAACGAAGAAAGTAGTGACAAGACACGGGGAAGGATAGCTTCCTCTGGGGTTGGTCCAGAATCTACTTCGTCATCCAATACCTTATGGAGTAAAATCTCCAGCGCGTGCGCAAAATATTCCAAATTCTGGTACTGTTCCGATAGCTTGACAGCATCAACAGCGCGGTTCTCTGTAAGGAAAAATCGCAATATGTCTGGGAGAAAAAGGTGTGTCTGAAACATCACGCGTTAGCAAAGCTCTTCGGACCAAGATTGTGGTCACGAACCCTTATAGTGAAGCGGAAGAAGGAGAAGCTGATGTCTCTTCGCTGCACGAGATCAGCTTCAACACCGAGGACGATACCCTTTCCGAGGAGGGTTGAGAGAGGGTAGAAGTCTAGAGGAACCGAAATTGTTTTGGGCACATCTCGTGAAGTCTCGCTCGTTGCTGCCCGGAGCACTTCTTGTACATCAGGCCATAGCTTGAACTCATGGCCATTAAAAACCCAAAGTGAGTTTTGTAACGACACATCTCCGACTGGAGTTGCGGCTTCTTCCGGATGCGATGCTATAGCATCCATCTGCGGCTGGTCTCTCATGCTCACATGGAACTCTACGTTTTGAGCAATCACCTTCATGTCGTACTTGAGGTGTCCTTCGTGATTCAGAGATGGCTGAAGCAAAACCAGTTTAGCATCAACCAGAAACAATACGGATGCAACTGCCACATCCTGAGATGGGTCCCCATCAACAAGCTGGCTGTCTGGCAAAATCCAGCTGAGGCCGCGGACTCTTGCGGGAGACCGAACAATGCCGTGGAACGCAATCTGCCCAAGCTGGACTAATCTGATGGAGCCACCTGAAGGTGCAAAGATAAAGTGATAGAGCAAGTTCTCGTACGTGTAGACAAGCAGCGAATCCTCGCCCGACGAAGCCACCAAAACTACCGGTGCTGGCAGCTGCTGAGTGTGAAGCACTAATGTGCTGTCGAGAGGCGTTTCTCGGGAGTAGAGGCGGAGCTCATGCGATTTGTGTGCTTCGACTGCGGCCACAAGTATGTGCTGGTACCAGCACATACTGCCCCTGACTTGAAATTCGTTTTCCATGGCTTCGTTGACGAAAGTTTTCCAGCGCCCGCTGTTGACGCTGTAATGAGCTAGACCTCGTCGTCCAGCCACCGCCACATAGCGACCATCTGGTGAAATCACCGTGTGGCGGATAGGCCATTGCTGAAGAAGATATGTTGATGGCAATTTTGTCGTGTGCCAAAGATGTGGCTCAGCAGAGATGCTTGCCAAGTCTGGCAAATCATAACCTCGATAAATCATCACATTTGTACTTGTCTGGAGGACCGTCCGTTGAAGATTCGCAGCGTTGTAGCAACCCACAACGGCACTCCTAGCCATTTCCAGTACCCAAACCGCTTCATGGCGAAGATTCGTGATCAGGAGCTCGGAACCACTGCCGAGCCACACAGCGTCGCCAACACCAGCTATCCAATTCTCGCCGTTCGATTCGACAATATTCTCGTGGGCGCCGAAACTGTGACTGCCAGGCTTTCCATATACACTCCATGTGGCCCAGCCATTCTCAAACCCAGCGAACAAGCAGTAGCCGTCAGGCGAGTAGCTCAGGGTGGTAAGTGAGCCAAACACTGTTGCCGAAACAGGATTGATATGTGCGTGAGACGGTGGGATATTGCCTGCGTAATCGCGGGCAGAGTAAACTCGGATACTTCCATCTGCGCACCCTACGGCGATGAGAGAAAATCTCGCATTAATGACGGCTGTTTTGGCAGATTCTTCGGGCTTCTGTGGAGTATGGAAACAATAGCCTTTGAACAGCTTCTTTGGATCAACTTCTTGAGAGTCGGTTTGAGCCGCCTCTCGCAAGTTCAAACGCTGCACCGCATATACCTTGCCGTCATTTGTGACCCAAGTCGAAAGATTCATTGGTCGATCGTGTGTCATCTCCACGACACTGGTCTTTTTCTCCAGCCAGCCCATCCGACCGATAATTTCAGTTTTTGTCTGGCTGCCGCTTTGATCCGGGGTCCAACGAATGCACTGTATAGCCGCCGGTCTACGCGTGGCCACAACTAATTCATCATCCAGCGCTAATGCACTCTCTATGCCTGCGTCGACTTTGATGACCATCCTGAAGCGGACACTGACGTCGCGAACCCCCTGGCCTTCGCCAGGACCCCACAGATACTGGTCTGGTGCTGTGCCACCAGGTCCTCCGTGGTGAGTTTGACGACGTCGTTGAATGTTCGCATAGCTCGGAAAGTAAGGCTTGTAGACTTGCGCCTCGGAGTCCGTCGCCAAGGAGTACGTGATGAGATACCCTAGAGTGGTTCGCACGACAAGGATAGCCGAATCGGGTCGGAGTAAAAGGTCAACATTTTCCCCGTAGGTCTTGAGAGATGATTCTGAGCGGACTACCACAGCAAGAATCACGGTGGGCTAGCATGTGTGAGCATGGACAGCTGTGACAGTGACATGTCGATGAAACCGACCTTGGCTTGCCATATTGTCATAGATGTTGAGGTAATAACGGCGAAAATTTGGCCACCATGAGATATGCACAGGGCGAGAATGGGATCTTTCAGAGGAAGGTCCGTATTGAGATTCGGTGATTGGCGGAGGATGCCCGGATCGTGGTTATCGCCGTCGTCGTCGACTGATTGGATGGCAGGAGTCATCGGTGTCAGTGGTGTGGCAAGGTCGGTGTCTTCATGACGCGACGGTGACTGTATGTTTGGATGCGAAGCTGGTGAGGCTCCATCGGCGGACCGGTTGTCGAAAGGACTAGGTATGCCGTCATGCGAGACGACGAGGTTGAAAGCAGGGCCGGACCTGCTGCTTGTTGCAAATATCCTGGGGGTGCCTATGGGCCAATACATCTCGAGCACTCCCTAGGTAACCTATTCGAATTAGGTGCGGTGATGCCGTCGCAATGGCAGCTCGCCGACGACGACGATGGAGGCTCTCAAGGCCAGTGGACGGGTTTCCTTTGTCGAGCTTGAGACCGGCAATGCTCTGTTCATGGCCGCTGCTGGGTTCAATCAAAAGTATCGCATGTTCTCGCAGGAGATCGTAACGATTAGAGGCACCAAGACGTGCGGTTCGCGACAAGGGACGTTGATGTCGGGGTCTTGTTGAAGTTGGTCGACAACTGGGGTCAGCGTTTGGGGGGCATTGGGATGCCGAAGCCACCCTGGAGCTCCTACGTGAGTCCCCACTCTAACCGGTCAATGGCACCGCTACCAGGTACCTTACCTGAAGGTACCTAGCGCCATGCTTCCCTCAGGAACAGACGGGAGACATGCACAGCTTTAGGTAATCAGCGGGAAAGCAAGCAATCCAGTCACATTGCGCAGGCGAGCCCCACTCGACCCGACTTGTCTGTCTGCCTTCACTGCTGCAGTTGCAATCCTGGAGGTTGGAACGGAATTATTCCACACATCGCCTTTGCCCTGCATCAGGCAGACGTACTAGTGGTCCAACTGCTGTTTGGTTTGGGGTTGCTTTCAACGAACAATAGCTTAAATCAACTCAATTGCATTCGAACATCTCATACATCACCCACGACGAATTCATCTACATATTCTCCATGGCACCTCCTCGTACACGACCCAGCCTCTCCAAGGAGAGGCTCCCGACCTTTATGGCAAATCTAAAAAGCCAGGCTTATCATGATCCCAGTTCAAGTTCTAGGGGGCACAGGTACACCATCATGTCGCGCCACTGTGATCATTTCGAAAAGTGACTGACTTCTTCCTTACTCAGTCTGCGATCTATTGCATGGAATCCACTCGGGACGTTAGTCGCAACAGGTTCATCAGACAAGACTCTGCGCGTCTGTATGTCTACGCGATTTCTGTTATCAAGAACCAGAGCTGACGCTTCTCAACTAGGGAACCCGGAGAAACCTAATGTACGCTTCTCAACTGACCTGAAGGGCCACACAGCTCCTATCGAGAAGGTCGCTTTCAACCCGGTCAGGGATGCTGAGCTATGCAGTGTCAGCAACGACGGCGTCGTCAAGTTCTGGGATGTTCGGTCCAAGACCTGCACCAATGAAATCAAGGGCCTAGGTGATGCCTTCACACTGGTCTGGGCACCAGATGGCGAGTCTCTGGTCGTTGGCAATAAGGTCCGATAGTCTTGATACTTCCATTTGAAAGGGGAAACTAACATCTGGGAAGACGGACAACATATTTGTTCTCTCGCCGACACAGTCAGCGCCAATAGCGTCTCACCAGCAACCAAGCCAGACAAATCAGATTGCCTTCTGCTGGAGTGGAAAGAAGATATTTCTTACCACAGGAGAAGGTAAAACCCGCATCTTGACGTACCCTGACTTCAAGCGCGGCTACGTGTTTAAATACGGAGACGAATCGAAAGAGTTCTATCTGAATGGGCACACATCTTCCTGCCTTTCAGCTGAGATGCAGCCGACCGGCCGCTATCTTGCCACTGGTGGTTCCGACTCCATCATATCCCTCTGGGACACAACAGACTGGATCTGTCAAAGGACCATCACCAGTATGGTTGGTCCCGTGCGATCTATCAGTGAGGTTTCCTACAATCTGATGCTCTGGACGGGGTTCTGATTACCATCAGGTTTCACGTTCGATGGCAATTTTCTAGTCGGCGGCAGCGACGAGGGCAAGTTCGTGACATTGTGAGGTGAAGGACACAGCGACTAACACTGGGATCACAGGCTCGGGATTGGACATCCGACACGTTGAGTCAGGAGATCAAGTGCACACGCTTAAGACCGCTGGACCATGCCCTGTAGTAGCTTGGGCACCAACTAGATATTGCCTCGCTTACAGCGATCTGGGAATGCTTCGCGTCATTGGCGCTGACGCCGAGAAGAAATAGATCCGCCGCTCAACTTTCTCACAAAGAGCGGGAAAGCATTTGGGTTTGGGTGACGAAGAGAAGGTTCAAAGGGCCACGATTATTTCAGCATCTTGTTACCTAGGGTCTGACTTACCACGCCTTCAGCTTTCTATTCGTACATAGTTCGATGCGACTAACAAGCCGGCAGGTCGCGATGCCTAAGCCTACGATTGAATTTTCTCAGTCCGAAGCTGCAAGTTGAGTCTTAGCAACGGGGATCGGGTAACGTGAGAGATGTCGCCGAAGAGGTTGAAGTTCCGGAACAACAAATTGGGGCGAGGAAGTCAGCGCGGACCAATTCCAAGCCGAGCAGGAGTCCAGTACACCTGGCGCCTTTCCAGGTCGGCGATTGAAGCAGTATGCCTGCGGAAAGGAACGAAAGTCGATGGCTAGAGTCATAATGGGCAGCGTAATTCCCAGTATCACTCCATGTCTGTCACAGAGACATTCTGATTAGCTATGTGTGACATTGACCAGCCAACAGTTATTGTTCCCACGGGAAAGTGGGCAACGGGAATGCCGTGAGATCTCGAGGTCTAAGCGTAATCATGATGCCTTCCGAGCTGGAGACTGAATGATCTGCGAATTGCATCGGTCGGTGGCGCGTCAACCAATGGGTTGTGCGATGGACTGAGGTGTAGGCAGGGTCTCAGAGGACCCTTAGGAACGTGGGATATGGGATAGGGCCAGGTTCGATAGGACGGAAGATACTTTGGATCAAGCCGGAGGACATAACAAGGCGTGTCCATGTCAGCACAAGCAAAGGTATTGACGAGTGGTTTGCAGATGCGTTTGATAAAATAGTCGTCCGATCTATTAGCAACAACAGAGTCTGGGACAAGAAGTCCGAAATGTGACCAGGTTGCAGGTGAGCATAATCCTCGGCTTCACAAGGGACCCTTCAGAACCCTGCAGTGGACGTACGCACACAAAATATGCGGTAGGTTTGCTTTAAACACGAAGACGAGTAACCGGCTGATACTTCAAGGCCTAACTGAGAACCTCAGCTTTTGTATACTCCCATGAGTCTGATAAAACCTTGCCTCATGAGAGAGGGTCATGGGAGAAGCAGCTGCAGGAGCATGAAATGTATCCCGTCCCCCGTACCTGACTGCCAAAAACGTACCGACAGCGTACCGAAGATGCGGGCGCGTTGATATCCTGGATGGGGCTTAGAACCTGGGACGGGCTCCTAGGCGACTCCGACAACACTTAAACCCAATCAAGGCGACGCTAAATCCACTGGGGCAACCCAAAAGTTCATGGAGCCCAGGACGTCCCGGTGTCCCACCTGAACCGTGTGATGCCATCATCGCTAAGCGTAAGGTTCGGGTGGCATTCCATCGCGTGCTTTTGCAGCTTTGATGATAGTCCAGCGTTGGAAAATCCGCGAACACTTATTCCTCTTCCTCTTGTTCAATATAGTAGTCGCCAGCCTCTGTGATGTAGAGAAATTCATCTTGGTCACTGAAGCAGTTGAGAGGTACGTTGAGCTTGGCTTTCCTCCACTCGGTATACTCGCCGCATGAAAAGGGACAGCACAGGGTGTCAGATCAGGTCCGCGGGTATTGTACACCTCGCCTTGAATGGCAGCACGGCACCTTACCTTAGGCAAGCAAGTACGTGGGACATCCATGCCGGTACTTTGTTATTAATCATGACCAGCTGAAAAGGGATTGGCGGCCAGGCTATGTCGCTCCTCGACATCCTCCAGCGCTCGACCGCGTCCCCGTTTCTTGTTCAGTTTCTGTTCTCCGTTCTTTTAACCCATCGTCTGCTGACAGCTGTGTCGATGCCTTCTCTCTCTTTAGGCATACTTCGACCACTACGACGAAACTGAGTCCACCGCGATTACTTTGCGCTCTTCTCTTCATCACTCGGCCGAACTCCGAAACTGCACGCCGTATGAAGCAGTCCCGTTCGTGCGACGCCGAGCACCCCCTCCCGTAAGCAACGCCTATATTTGCGCGCCGCGACACTCAACCCACCGCCCAATCGAGCACTTCGGCACTAACTCCGGTACAGAGTACCAGACCTTAATCAGATAAACCACCGCTCGCGAACCGCGCCCTCGTCCTCAGCCTCCCACCCGATCACCGCTCGATTTTTTAGTCACTGGTTGCGCTTGTGTTATTCAAAATGTCTTCGAGTACGCCTACGCCGCCAGATACAAATGGCGTCAACCCCCACAAACGTCCCAGGAGTCCAGGCACAGTTTCCAACGGCAAGGAGCCAGCACCTGAAAATTCCAGCGTCCCCAAAACAAAGCGTCTAGCATGCATGATCTGCCGGAAGCGCAAATTGAAGTGCGATGGTGTCAGACCAAGTTGCAGCACCTGTGCTAGGTTAGGCCATTCTTGCGCCTATGACGAAGTTCGAAGGAAAAGCGGTCCAAAGCGCGGATATGTCAAGGCTCTGGAGGAACGTCTAAGTGAGCTCTTCCCACCTTGCGCTTTCGTCAATTGGACTTTCAATACCTACGATATCGATCTTTCTGTTTGTACCTGCTTTCTTTCTTCCCCCGACTGACCGAACGTGTCTGCGCGGCCTATAGAACAAGTCGAAACCCTCCTCAAAACTCAGGATCCCCCCGCCCCTCCTGTCAACCCCTCCAGGTCAGTACCTATTGGACTAGACGCCGCCTCGAACCGTACCCAACACTCGGCTTCCGCTCCGAGTTTCGATGTCAATAATTCGAACCTGGCTGCTCCTGCCGAAGGCGATCGTGAGCGCTGGAGGTTTCATGGCGAATCCCCTCAACACCAGAATACTGCCCCTCTCATGGACGACTTTAACTTCAACTCCCATCTGCCGATGGGCACGAACAATGTTGGGAGCAACTTCAGCTGGGAAATGATTGGCTTGGGCCTCGAAGAACCTCTTCCCCCTCAAGAAACCATCGACGAGCTGTTAGTGCTATGTATCCGAAAGACGATCCCCAACACACTAACGGGAAGCTTACAGCCATCAAATCTACTTCGAAAAATGTCATCCCTCGGTACCCATGATTCACAAGTATAGATACTTGGCTGCTATGAACCTGTAAGATTCTGAATATCTCTTATTGGGGTTAGCGGGTGATGCAAATTCTCATATCTTTGTCAGCGCTCCAAACCAACGGCCACCAGTCGCACTCAGATATGCCATTTGGACGCTGGCGTGCTCCATAACAGAAAAGTACATTGATCTCAAGGATCTGTTCTACCAAAGAGCACGCAAGTATGCTGAAGCAGACTACATTAAAGGGTATGGAGAGCATATGATCTCAGTCGCTCACGCGCAGACACATGTGCTATTGGCCTCGTATGAGTTCAAGATGATGTATTTCCCGCGAGCTTGGATGAGCACAGGGTCAGCTGTGCGCCTATGTCAGATGTGAGTCAGGACCCTCTTCGAAACTGCGTGAATGTGCATTTGACACTTGGGCAGGATTGGTCTGCATAGGCTTGATGGCGTCGGTTTGGATGTCAAACAATGTCTCCCACCTCCAAGAGACTGGACTGAGCGCGAAGAGAGACGACGCACATTTTGGATGGCTTTCTGCGAGGACCGTTACGCCAGTATTGGCACTGGGTGGCCAATGACAATTGACGAAAAGGACATCATGACAAACCTGCCATCCACCGAGGAGGCTTTCGAAATGAGCCGGCCTGAGCAAACACAGTCTTTACAAGATTGTATGAGTCCTTCTGGAGCTAGCAAACTCTCTTCTTTCGGCGGCATCGTGCTTATGGCATGTCTCTTTGGCCGAAACCTCATCCATCTTCACCGACCCGACGTAGACGACAAAGACCACGATCTCGACGGCGAGTTCTGGAAACGACACCGCAATATGGACAACATACTGCTCAACACTTCTCTATGCTTGCCTTCCCATCTGAAACTGCCGGCCGGCCTGGGAAATCCTAACATTGTTTTCACCAACATGAGCATTCACACCTCAACGATCTGTCTTCATCAAGCAGCAATTTTTAAAGCTGACAAGAACCGACTTCCGGCATCCGTCAGTGCTGAGAGCAAGGTTCGATGTATCACTGCAGCCAACGAGATTGCTAGTATCATGAGAACGATTTCACACATGGATCTTTCAGCGGTAAGTTACTCAAGCTCACCCAGCGTTCAATAGTGGCTGACTGTCCCAGATGAACCCCTTTATTTCATTCTGTCTATATGTTGCCGCAAGAGTATTCGTGCAGTATCTCAAGAGTCGGCCAGAAGACAGCCAGACCGCCGACTCACTCAGATTCCTCCTTTCTGCGATGAATGCGTTGAAAAGGAGGAACCCTCTAACAGAATCTTTCTTAGTTCAGCTTGACGTAGACTTGGAAGCTCTAGCGATGAGGATACCGAAGCTGAAATCAGCTTTTCCGCGCAGCGGTGACAGCGTAGGTCTTTCTCAACCATTCTTTGTACTTCCATCTAATCAATGCCGCAGCCCCCTTCGAATACTGGCGGATTTCGGGGTCCAGTGTGCGATGACCCTGAAGGCGTTCAGGGCATCATGTCGTACCGCAACGAGTGCCATTTCGTGAAGGTATCAGGCGACGACGGGAACGCTGCTGGGGCACCAAACATCATCGAACCCGAGAAGGACGCCGAGGCTGGTACAAACTCTGCTTCAACTGGATTCGGGGTTCAGACTTGGCTCTCAGCAGAACAGCCAATGTCTTACGACGCAAACAGAACCGGGATTCTGACGCACGGCGCGGTGCTAACACCGAGCTCAGGTTCTGTTTACGATACGTCCGGGTCGAGCAATGGACAAATGACAGGATTTGGGCAGAGCGAAAGCATTGGCGACAACAAGTCCGGATCACCCGACGGGGACCAGTCCAACCGACCAACACCAAACTCCAGCTCGGGTTCGGAACAACGGATGAACGTTGCATCTGGCAGTCGGAACTCGTACGACGCAAGCCCAGTGCCTGGGCAACAAAACATGAACTCACAGGGAAATGCGGACGGAAACATGAATTTCTTCGGCGATGCCAGCGCTTATGGCATCGGGACGGGTCTGACGCCGAATCAAATATTTTCGATGCCAGAAACGCCCGGGCAGGACTATGGAATGCCCAACGGATGGGGAGAGATGCCAGGACACACGGGCTTGACGCAAGTCGCCGAGGGGGTATTAAGGTCTTTGATGAACATGGGACCAATGGACGCCATGGATCTTTCGTCATGGGATACGTCGAACTAATGGATATGAGAAGCTGTTTGCCACGGAGTTTGGACTTGACTGGGGGACAGGATCTGTGCCAATTTTATGCAGGGCCGTTCGTGAGGGCACCTTACGGTTTTTTGAAGTAGTACAACAGGGAAACGCCAGTGACTGCTGCTCAAACGTATGTAAATCACCACAGGGCTTATGAATTAAGCACACGACTCTTTTGAAGAAATGGCATCCGGGTGTTTAATTTGGCATCTAGACGTAAATGTAAATCCTCGCACAATGCACGCTCCGAAGATCTCTAGAAGGACATGACATGGTCAGTGCAGAAGTTGCCGCCTTGCGGCGACCCCGCTGCTGACTTCTCCACTAGCCCAATGTCCACCTGCTGCTCCATCCATTTTCTGCGCCCTGCGACCGCTTGACTGCGCAACTCTTTAAAGCAGCAACACAGTACCCAAAGCCCAACCAAATGCCTGGTTCAGCGGCGGCCCCTTTCGATTCACACTCGGGAAGCGCGGCCTCTCCGCATAGTCTCCACTCCGGCCTATCCCAGCAACAGCAGCTCCCGCCCGCCCCGCAGCATGCTGCAGCGGCGGCCGCCGCCGCGGCGCCGGTAACCCACTTCCGACTCGATCCCGGCGACAACCCTCCGATGAACATGTCCGGTATCGAAACCGGTACTGGAGATGGCTCTGTCTTTCATCCCGAAACCGAGAACAAACAGGAAAATCACCAGCAGCTGTTGCAGCAACAGCATCAGCAC
Organism: Colletotrichum sansevieriae; assembly: GCA_026260285.1. NCBI lineage: Eukaryota > Fungi > Ascomycota > Sordariomycetes > Glomerellales > Glomerellaceae > Colletotrichum > Colletotrichum sansevieriae. Next base: position 40,352 of record JAOQIF010000450.1, read on the forward strand.
TTCTTGGGCGGCCCGATAGGTCCGCCGCCGTCTCATGCACATCCACCGTCAACTCACAGTCTATCTCGCAGTCATACACAGCAACAACAGGATGGTCAGTTTGGCATCTTGACTCCAGGTCCAGTGATCCCAGATGCAAGCATAGTCAATTCAGAGGAATCTCTCGTCGGCCCCAGCGGGTTCATCCTCATCGACGGGACGACGGCTCCCGGCTGGAGACCGCACGGCAGTCTCCTCAGCAGCAAATGGATTATCGACCCTCCCAATCTCGAAGAATGGCGCCAGAAGCTCTTCGACGCCGACGGCCTCATCATTCTCAGCAATGAGCAGTAAATAACCCCCCCAACCTACCCTTCATAAGAGAAAATCCATGGACCCGCGTACTTACACACATACCTCCACAACCAGGTTCGAAGCATACTTTCCCCACGTAGACAACGTCTACTCGCATAGATCAACCCAGACCTACAAGAAGAAGCCCTTCATATCCCACTACTGGGACTGCCGTCTCAAGGGCCGGCCCCCGGGCACCAAGAAATCGGAGGACCCCACCAAGAAACGCCGCAACCGCGTCTCGCGCAAGTTGAACCTGTGCGATGTCAAGATCAAAATCACAGAGTACTTCCCGGGCGCCACCTTCCGAGACATGGACGAGGGCGCGTACTCGCCGCTCAACGGCGGGCAGGCCCTCAACGGCGCGGTCACGGTCCTCGCGCCGCCGGGGGAGAAGAACCTCCGCATCCTGCCGGCCACGGTGAGCAATCTGCCGGCGCCCGGCCAAAAGTTCTGGACGATCCAGCGGGTGAATGGGCATATCAGCATCAGCGGCATTCCCGGCCCGCATAAGCACACCCTCGCCAAGAGCGATGAGGTGAAGAAGAACAGTATTAAGCGACATCTTGCTAAGAAAACCCACGATGCGTCCAAGGTGAGAAGAAAGAGTGCACAGCGAAAGCGAACATATTTGTTCCCATCCCCTCCTTTTTTCCCCCTTCTTTTTTCCCCCTTCTTTTTTCCCCCTTCTTTTTTCCCCCTTCCAATGACGAAATGTTAGCTGATGCATGCAATGCGTGATCTTAGAACGACGGGCCTAGAAAAGCGACAGGTCGGGCGCACTGGACCATCAAGAAGCACGAGAAGGAAAGTGACGTGAAACTTTACTCGGCATGCTACTGGTATCGTCCTAATCATTCAAATTTCACTTCTACTCTCTTCTTACGGTTCAATTTCTGAACTGACTTGTGTACCCTAACATAGTCCCTTTTCCCAACGCGTGTGGATCGCACTCGAAGCGAAGGGTCTCCCGTATCAGTACTGCGAGGAAGACCCGTACAAAACGAACGCATCGCAGCAATTGCTCGAAGCAAATCCACGAGGGGCAGTACCCGCTATACGCCAGGGAGACTGGGCGTGTGCCGAGAGTGCAGTCATATTGGAATATGTGAGCCTTAGATACCCATCAGGATCCTTGGGTTCATATACTAATGGCTACAAACAGCTCGAGGAGATGGACAAGACCGTACCCCTCTTCCCAACAGACACCCGGCTCCGCGCAAATTGCCGGTTATGGATTGATCATGTCTGACAAACCCAAAACCTCCTCCCCCGAGGTGCTCAGAAGCTAACTCGCCATTAAGATCAATGCCCGCCTCGTCCCGGCATTCTACCGTCTACTGCGCAATCCGGACCCAGCACAACAGGCTCAACGCATCGAGGGGCTCCAAGAATCCATCAAGGACCTCGTTCTCGCCGCTGACGAAGAGGTAGGAAAACCATCATCCCCTCTCCCATGTTTCTCCGTTCATCTCTCTCGCCTCAGGGGACCCTCCCTCAGCCCCAGCATTACAGAATTCACAGATCGGCAATGAACCTAACGACTAACGTCGGGAAAAAACAAAACTTAGGGGCCTTTCTTTCTCGGCGGTAGCCTGTCCTTGGTAGACATCCACTTCGCCCCCTTCGCCCTCCGACTTTCCCGCATATTACAGCCTTTACGCGGTTGGACTGCCCCGGCGCCTGGCTTACGTTGGGCCACGTGGCTTGAAGCTCTCGAGAATAATGCGCATATCAGAGCCACGACGAGCGGAAGAGATGTTTACGTAAATACCGTGAGTTTGTTGGAAACCGCCCTGAACCCGGATGGACACATGGGCTCATGATGGTTCTGCCAAAATCTATCTTTCACCTTCATGATTTACACATCAGCGTGTCTGAGAGAGTTAGGAAATGGATACCAGATGATGTGTTGTCAACGCGCCAACAAAGCTAATTTTAAGGCAATTACCTCGTCAACATCATGGGTTGGTATAAAAACTAGAAACCGAAAACTTTCATACAAGCACCTGCCTCTCATGCTGTCGCATCTCCTCCTCCTTGTTGCTTCCAGGCCTGCGCCATGGCCAACAGGTTCGACAGGTTCTGTGTCTGCTTGTCGTCGGAGGGGAAGACGTAGTCGATGTACTCCTCGAAGCTGTCGTCATCCAGACGCCTTCTGCGCTTCGTCTTGCGGGGCATCAGCTTTTGCACCCTGTCGATGTCCTCCTCCACGCCGTGCGTCCTCTCGAACGATAGCCAGGCGTTAAGCAGCGTGACCGTCTCCTCCTTGAGATCCTTCTCGCGCATGCCCCTGTGCGCGCGCTCAAAGACCTTGCGAGACCTGGCCTTGGCCTCGTCGCTGATGGGCGCTCCTTCTTCCGCTTCGTCCACGGCCTCGTCTTCTTCGGGGATGTTGAGTTCGAAGTGGGCGTAGCTAATCCAGACCTTGACGTGGTCCGTCTTCTCGAGTAGGCGTTCGTAGAGGTCCCTCGTCTTCTCGTACTCGCCCTCTTCCTCTTCGAAGTCAATGTACGCCTTCCAGAGGAGTTCTGGCATGTCAAGGATCGGCTGATTGACGGCCAGTTCGAAGATGGCTCTGGTGCGTTCGAGATCATCGAGACCGCGCTCGAGCTCAGCGAACTTGATCCATGTCTGGCAGTTGGCTGGGTTCCACTCGATGTGCTTTTCATACAGGATCCGGCACCGTAGGAACTCGAATAGCTTGAGCTCTAGCTCGACGTAGCCCCGGAATAGCTTGTCCTTGGGGCACATGCCGATGGCTTGGCCCAGCGTCTTGCGCGCAGCGGTGAGTTCGCCCTGTCGGATTTCGAAGTGCGCCTTGAGGAGCCAGATCTTGGCGAACGTGAACTTCTTGTGGGGGACCAGCTCCAAGCAAACTTTGTAGATCTGACGGGCCCTCCCGATGTCCTTTGCCTGTAGTTCTTCAAAGATGGCGTAGTTGATCCATAGATAAATGTACCGCCTCCAGAATCTCTTCTCCTGAGCTGGCGGAACCTGTGCAACCGCTCTCTCATACACATCCCGTACCCTGTCGAGGTCACCTGCGGTCTCCTCCAGTCTTGTGTAGTCGAACCATGTGTCGTAATTCTTTGGGTTCTCCTTGACCTGGTTTTCGTAGAAGACCCGGCGCTTTGATAACACAACGTCCTCAACGCCGTCCCTGTCTCCAAACTGTTTCTCGAATGTCGTATAGGCCTTGTGGAGCAGCATGGATCTTGAACGAGGCAACCTGTCTAGAGCGTACTTGTAGATTGCTCTGGCTCTCTCATACTCCTTCATCTTTGCCTCGAAACGAGCATAGCTAATGAAGAGCTTCTCGTCAACAAAGTCATCGCCCAGCGCCTCGACAGCCATGCCGTAGACATCCCGGACCATCTCGCTAGTACCATATTCCTCCTCAAAACGGGCCCATTTGATCCAATTTCTCGGTTCTGGGTGAACGTGGGTGAACTTCTCAAAGATGTCCCTGGCCCTGTCGAACTCCCCGTATCTCTTCTCCAACTTGATATAGGCACTCCATGCAGCTTCATCCGGCTGCCACTGCATCCATCGGTCGAACACGTTGCGGGTTTTAGCGATCTCGCCCAGCATCTCCTCCATGTAGACATATTTGTACCATAACTTATCAACACGAGGAAGCCGGGTGACGGCTCGGTCGAACAGATTGCGCGCATGAGCGATATCTCCGTTTTTCACTGCAAGTAATGTTAGAATCATGGCAAATGTACAAAGGTGGTGGACGGGGAGGGCGTCACGTACTCTCTGACTCGCAATACCTGATCCAAAGGGGGACTGAATTAGGGTGAACGTCGAGTGCTCGCTCGAAGATGGATCGTGCGCGTCTGAACTCCTTTTGCTCGAGCTCCCAGGCAGCATATCGCATCCAGTTATTGAGGTTGACTCTGTTCCGCCGCACATAGTCTTCAAACTCCCTTCGCTTTCGGCCCTGGAACTCGTGCAATTCCTCCAGATCGGCGAAGCGCTGGGTTGGAGCCTGCAGCGCGACCTCCTGACGGTCGACAGCTTCGCGAAGAAGCTGCTCGGCGGAGATTTGAACAGGCGCGGCGGCCTTGTTCTTGACCTTTGGCGGTCCTCGTGATGCCTCCATGGTTGTGACTTTGCTCTTGAAGTCGGTGATTTCGGCGCGTTCAGGTGGTAAAGTCGACTGCTTTGATTTTACTTTTCGGAAGAGTTCAGTTCAGGCTCACGTTTCATGCAAAGACCGCGGCGCGTCTCGCCTCCCTGTCGAAGGTCGATGGTGGTGGGTAGTTGAAATCGTAAAAGTGCTGTTAATGGTCGCTCTCAGCCAGGACAAGAGTGCGCTGCTTTTAAGGTGCGCCGGGCTTATCAGGTAGTCAGCCACCCCGGTAATACGGTGTGGCACAGTTCTTCGGGAAGGCAGTAATTTACTTCGGCTCACGAAACAGCAGTAGATAACGACTTCTCTCTGCCGCAAAGTTGACTTTCTTGAAAATTTCTTCTCCTTATCCTTGAGAAATGAGGCCAATTTGTTGCTCTTCGGCTAGTGACCGGAGCCGAGTTAGAGTGGGTCTTTACACGAGGCACCTCGCGCATGCAGCCTCGCAAGGCGTCCAGTAGATAACTTTTTGCCGTGGTCACCTCCCATTACCAATTGCACCTACCCAGAAAACCTGCGACTTCGACGAACAAACACAACAGAAGGGATCGACAACATCTAAAACCATGGCTACCCTCGCAGAGGAGCTTTTCAACGACTTTGCGGACTCTGGCTCGGAAGCAGAGGAAACGCAGCAAGATGGCCATGATCCTCTCGGCCTCGAAGTTGCGAATCAGGAGAGCTACCGCAAACCGTCTGGCGACATGGACCTGGACGGAGATGACGACGAAGCTGAAGAGGAGGGCGAGGAGATGGGGAAAATCAACAAGACCACCGTTGATCCAGACGAGGACACCGAAGCTGCCAAAGTCAAGGTTGAGAAAATGCAGCTAGGTGGCGTCGACGACGTGCGCAGCGTCGCCAGCCTCATGCAGACCCTGGAACCCGTACTAGAGGTTAGTGAACATGCCCGAAACATGTCCAGCTCTTGTGATGAAGTGTTTACATCGTCCCTTGGGAGAATTAGACCTGACTTCGTAAATCGAACGCTACAGAAAATCGCACACTACCAGTTGCAACCCACCCCGACGCAGCTGATCGGAAACATTGAAGACCATCCCGAGTACCGCCTCCTCACGCAATCGAATAGCCTATCAACCCTGATCGACAGCGAGATCGTTCTCGTCCACAAGTTCATCAGGGATCACTACTCGATACGATACCCTGAGCTCGAGACCCTCATCACCAACCCGCTGGACTACGCGAAGGTGGTATCCATCCTGGACAATGGACCATTTGACCCCGAAAGCATCAAGGCGCTGCAGCATTCTACAAACAACCCCCTGAAGGCGACACTTCGTTCGGTGCTCGATGGCCCATCCGTGATGATTGTTACCGTGGAAGCTACAAGGACCAAGGGTCGGGAGATGTCAGACAACGAGCTCTTGCGAGTCCGGAGGGCATGTGAAATGGTTCTGGCTCTGGATAAAGCAAAGAAGACCCTCACAGAATACGTCCAGTCGCGCATGAACCTCTTCGCGCCGAATTTGACTGCTATGATCGGCTCACTGACGGCAGCCCAGCTTTTGAACACCGCTGGAGGACTCACTGGCCTGTCCAAGACGCCTGCGTGTAATATCGCGGCATGGGGTTCGAAGAAAGGCGCCGGCGCAGCGGGTCTAGCTACGAACGTCGGTATCCGGCAGCAAGGATTCCTCTATCACTCATCCATCATCCAGGGCATTCCGAACGATCTGAAGAAACAAGCGATGCGCATCGTCTCAGCCAAGCTCATACTTGCCGCTCGAGTGGATCGTGTTCATTCCAGCCCGGATGGCTCAACAGGCGAGGAGCTTAAGGCACACTGTCTCGAACGTCTTGAAAAGCTCACGGAGCCTCCTCCGAACAAGGGACCGCGAGCCCTCCCAGTCCCTGACGATAAGCCGTCACGCAAGCGTGGTGGAAGAAAGGCAAGAAAAGCCAAGGAAGCTACGGCCATGACAGAGCTACGGAAGGCACAGAACAGAATGGCATTCGGCAAGGAGGAGCGAGAAGTTGGTTACGGCACTGGCGAGGGCACCGCGGGCATGGGTATGATCGGCCAGACCAACGACGGCCGAATTCGCAACCTTCAAATCGACCAGAGGACAAGGGCGAAGCTCAGCGCCAAAAACAAGGGTTGGGGTGGGGCGACTTCCATGAACGGGGCGGCATCGTCCCTTCGCGGGTTCGGTCATACAAACTCCAACATTGACCTCCGCGGCAAGGGCCTGAGGACGTCAGGTGTCGGCACGACGCTGGGAGCGCCCTCGGGTATGGCGTCGTCGTTGGCGTTCACACCCGTGCAGGGTTTAGAGCTCGTCGACCCCAAGGTCCAGGCCGAACTCAGCCGTAAGCGGAAGGCGGAAGAGGACCGCTGGTTCAAGGGAGGAACTTTCACGCAAGTGGCCGGCTCGTCGTTGTCGTCCAATGGGGGCTTCAAGAAACCTGATCTGCCCCCCAACAAAAAGGTAGATACCGGCGAGGGCAAGACAGGCCCTCAAACCTCGCGGAGCGGCTGAAGAAGTTGTCGACGGTCGTGCCACACACACACTGTCTCTGTCTCTCAAGAAAAGGGGGTCAATGCCTAAAACCCAAAATAATCACAATCAAGGTTTGCGAAGCATATCTCTCACCCAAATGACGGACCCTGGGCGCAGTAGGAGGGGCATGGTGTCAGGAACGGGGTCCGCGGCAAAGCAAAAAACTCGACCGGCATTGTCGGTCATTGACCGCGGCGTCTTTGGAGGGATGTTTGCTTAATCTTTCTTCTTCTCACGAGGAGGGGGGCCCGTTCGATGTGCACTCGAGTAATGGACACGGGGTAGCATTGATCATTACGCGCGACGTACCGACAGTTCCTCCCTTTCGGCATTGTTGTTTTGAAGGGTTGAGATGTATAATATATGTCCGCTAACGGTAATTGGGTCTCCCCTTCCCCTTCTCCTACGCAACGAAAGGCCGATCAAACGGTCTACCAGTGACGTCTCTATGCGCGAAAACTCAGTCAGTACGGTAGTAAGCCGCCATCTCCGCAGCCTGTCAACGTGGTCCTCGTGATGCATGCATCTGTGCGGCTCCGAATCTAAACTATCTTCTCAAGTCGTCGCCACCCCAAGGTCCTTAGTATGTGGGCAGGGATGAGCGTCAAAACGCCCTCGAGATGAAAGAAAGGTGGTACAATTTGGAGAACTAGGGAACGCTCGGAACGTCGAAAGTTTAATGAGGGGACCGTGATGGGCTAAGACTAGCTGCCCATTCCTCATATAGTTCCGGCCAACGAGAAAGTGAGGGAGAAGGGGAAGAGAGCAGATGAAGAAGAATGGTCCTTGGATCTTTTGTCCCTATCTGTATTAAAATAGGAATTTTATAGTCAAAGTTGACAGGAGGAGAGGGGTAGTGCGGTGAAGATAAGTCAACACACATACTAAGTACACACACGTAAACATATATATTAGGAGCTATTTTGGCTTCTACCTCGCGGAAACTGTTTCTTTTGCTTTCCCACCATTTACTGCAGTTGGTGACTTGTGTCCCTTCTCATTCTTTGACACCCGTCTTCTCTTCTTCTCCTTACAAATAGTTCAATCTAGGGCTTGAACGGCCAAGCAGCGCACGAGACTAACAGATGGGGCTAGAGTGCTGGATTCGCGCCTAAAGAGCACCACGCTAACGACACGTAATAGAAGCAGAAAAAGAAGGTCGAGCTCAGAATTGTGTCCCATCCTTCAGCTGAGGACATGCCACGTGTCGCTGGCTGGCTGCCTTGACGGTGCCGACAACGAAGGCGCGCCGAGCCAAATCGTCTTTGCGAGGAAGGAAACAAGGCATGTTGAGACGGATCAAGTAAGCTCAATGCTAAAAACCCTTGAGCTCCTTCCCCCAATATCTAAACATTCGCATTGGGCGTTGGTCTGGTGTTAGGGGTAGTAGAGAGCGTGCGATTGGCTCAGGAGCGCTCCGGACTGAATTCCGGGAGGCTACTTTGCGAGCGCAGGAGCAGCCGCACACACACACACACACACACATATACACACATATACACACATCACGTCAATTAAACGTTGTGCGTGTGTAAATCATACTTCACATAGCATGTCGGGGACGGTTGGGGGGCTGGACTGCAGAAGATCTACAATATTGCATTGTTGGTTCCCTGAATTCTGCGGCACGAGTGCAGTTTTTGCTCAGTAGGCAAGATCGTTGCGGCCGGAAAGGCAAGCCGTCGAAGCAATTCATTAAGCTTTCGGACTTTTGTAGGTCGTTGGCTGTTGTTGCGCTTGTGCCCAAAATACTAGGTATGTATCATTCTCTTTCTGGCCTCTTCTTCTTCTTCCTTTTTTTTTCTTTCAATGCCCGTTTATTTGAGGACTGGATCCCACCGTTGGCCCGGCATGTTGGAGGTTCCGCTCGACGAAGTTCGTTTGCGGTTCGAATTAGCAGCGGGGCTGGGAACTGCATTTTTGTGGCACAATGACGTACGAGTGTTGTTGAAAAGACGGAGTCTTTGGTCCCTGCAAAAATATGAGGTGGAGGAGAGGGGGGGCAGGGGATGGGAGGGACCACTAGTTGCAGGAGACGAACGTGCGGTCACAAAGGAGGAGGAGGGGCTGCAGCTGCCTAAGCTCACCTGGCAAGTGGGTTTTCCCCTACCTAGTTTTTCCTTTCTTCTCTGTCCCCGCTCCGGTGAAGGGATTTGAGTTCAAGGCAAGGAACGAAGGAGGAGGGGGAGCAGAGGGACCCTGATGCATGCCAATCCCTCATTGATAGTGCTCATTGACAAAACGGGACAATGTCAGTAGGCAATGTCTCATGTTCTTTCTTGGGCAGCGCCCACCACCACGTACAGTCTTCTCTTGTAGAAATATGCCAAAGTGGATGCCGTGCGGCCGCTCATTGCCGCTTTGATGTCTGGTAGCTCTGAGATTTGACTCTGGGGCTGTAGCTTGTACCCATGCTTGCGAAGAGGTCCAGAACTTCAGGGACCAGAAGATCGTCACGGATGACCACAGGGGACGCCCCCGTTGAAATTCGGGACCTCTGCGAGACAGAGGACTGGCTGAGGATAACCTCGGGCGTTTGCAGGGGTCTGGAGAGGGAAGAGAGGAGGGGGTGCAGAGTGAAAATGGGACCCATGGCGCACAACAGGGCAGCAGCGGACGCTTTTCTTTTGGAAAAAGTAAGGGTACAAAGTACCTAGCTACTTTCGTACCTAATCCGAATTGGTGATCTCTCGTCGGAATAGAGTCCGATAGACCGCACATGGCCCTCAGTCAGCAACAAGAAGCTTTTTCATGCGCTTTCGCGGGAACAGAGGACAGCTTTGTTGAAAGCCTGAAGGGACTGGGCGCGCTTGCGCATTGGCAGAAGAAATTACCGCCTGTCATACGTAGGACTAGATCAGTTGACTTGAGCTCGGCGCGGTTGTGATAGCAGAGCTGGAAGGAAACGAACAGAAAAGGGACATGCCACATTGCGGGGCCGCCATGGAGTAGCTGTATTCGGGGCCCCCCTGCACGTTATGCGGCACCCATTTAAGCCTATTCGGGTAGGCGACGCCACAGTCGGAAGGCATACGCCTGGAATAACCCCTCTACTGGGCGCTAGAGAAGTACTTATCCTAAGTGTGAGACTATTATCTTATTCACACTAACAATAGTAATATATAGTATATAGTATATAGTATATAGTAGTAGTATATATATTATAATATAGTATTTTCACAAATACTTATTTAAGTATATTGTAATTAAAAATAATACTTTAGAGTATACTCTTAAGAATATATATATTATATTAATAAGAAGTTACTATATATTCATAACAAATAGTAATAGGTATAGAGTATAGAGCTATATTATTAATAAAACATTAGTAAGTTAGTAATAATATATATACCCTTTAGAAACCTCTATAAGCCATAGACTTAGGAAGCTAAGTAATAGTTTCGTATAGTAATAAGAATTTATATTTTGATATTTTAGCTTCTTTTGATTAAGGCCTATAGCTATACTTTTATAACTCTAGTACATCTATTTTAATTTAAGAAACTAATATAATTAGAATATCTAAAGCAAACTATAGGAAATAAGGTAAAGTTATTACTTTACTACTATATCTTTGGAGTGCTATAACTCTATAGATATAAGAGATATAGTAGAATAAAGCATGTATCCAAATGTAGCTCTAAATGACGTATTGAATAATATATCTTAAAATCCTATATAACTAGGGTTGATACATTCTAAATATATTAGAAAGTTAAGCTTAAGATTTATACCTATAGTAAGGTAAACTAAGGCGAAATAAGACGCTATATCTAGGCGTTCTTAGCTATATATATATAGTAAAGCGCTAATATATATATATATAACTAAAAGTACACGAAGCTTTACGCTATTACATATATATTAAAGTGCGATTAAGCGCCTAAGAGGCTTTAGCGAAACTACTGCCTACTTATACCTACCTTTTCCCCTAGCTTTTTACCGCTTTAGATATAGTATTTATCTATAAAATATATACTTAATCTTAGGTTACGTTCCATAATCAATAGCTTAAAGGGGAAATAATAGGTATAAATAACTTAGTATTAAAGTCTCTAACTTTATAATAGGAGAGAGAGAGAGTATTCTAAGGGGTTAAGCTAGTTACTTATACTTAAGCCTTAGTTTCTAGAGCCTTCTATACTTATAGAAGCTACGTATTAAGCTACCTTACTCATTTCCATATATAGGTTTTTATTAAGTAAAAGTATGACCTTAACTTATTTAAGGTTTAACTTTATTCTAAGTAGTAAACTCTATTAGATTCTATAGCTTTCTAGAGGTTTCTTCTTATAGTATAGATAGTACTAATATTACTATAATATACTATATTATATAATCAATCTCTATTATATAGCCTTATATTATTATTATAAAATATAGTATAATCTCTTATATAATCTCTTATACTTATTAATACTAATATTCTCCCCTCTATTTGCATAAGTTATATAATAAACTAGAAAAGTGACCTTAGTGTATTATTCGCTACCCGAAACTTACCTTTATTATATTAGCGATTTTTCTACCTCTCCTTCTACCTATATAGCCGTACTAGTATAAACTAGTAATAATATATTAACAAATTAGTAATAGAGTTTAATTATAATAAACTTTAGGCTAAACATATAGAATATAATGAATACGGTCTTAGCTGATATAATATTAATTACTTACTTAGTCTCAAAATATAAGGAATATAATATAAATATTATATTAGGGAGATAGATAATCCTAGTAATAATATAATAAGAGAAATAATCCTAAGGGGTTAAGCTAGATTCTGCGTAGTATTAGACAAAATATAATAACTCTTACTTAATAAATAAATAGTAAGTAATAGCTAATAGGGTACTCTACTTAAAACTACTTTAAAAGAGTAGTATTTTTAATATTCTTATTTAAGCTATAGGGCTATTACAGAGATAATAGGAGAGCTTTATAAAGTAGATATATCTATACTAATAGTAATATAAGGAATAAATTCCTACCCTACTATAAGAACTTATTAAATACTTAGTAATAAAATACCTATAAAGAGAATATAAGAAACCTCTTACATATAACTATTATACTATAAGGAAGGACTTTACTATGAACTAAATTAATAACTAGATCTAAGTAGTTAAAGATAAATACTAACTATATATTAGTAATATACTAGAGTATTAAATCTAATAGACAGTAATAAAAATAAGCTTATCTCTATAGACTTAGTAGTAATACTATCGAGCTAAACTAAAAGGGGATATAGTAAAGGCTAACTTTAGCCTCTAGCTACTATAGAGTGATTTTACCTGCTTAAGTATTATAAACCTTCTACCCTTCTAACTCCGCGCCTCCTAATAATATATATAGCCTTTAGGTATATATTTATAACCTAAAAACCTCCTAAGTTACTAACTACCTCTTCTAACTATAGCCGCGCTTATATATACCTATAGCGTTATAATCTTTGACTTCATACTATAATAATAATATAGTTTTTAATTATTCAAGTACTAATATACTACTAAACTATCAGCTTACTCTTTTATATACTAGCCGCGCTACTATTAAATACTACCTCTAATACTACTTTATTTACTAGCTATATTATTATTAGTAACGCTCTCTCTACTTAATATAAGCTATACTTATTAAAATTCCCCTAATAAGCCTAGGCTACCTCTGTCTTAGTAGTATAGAGGACTTACTTAAAGAAGAGCTACTCTATAGGGTATATAATAACCTATTTAGCTTCTATTATTAAGTCTACTTACTTAGCTATAATATAATATTATATTATAAGGCCCCTTAAAGAGGTATTAAAGAGGGCCCTCTTAAGGGCTATATTAATATTATATTATCTATATATAATAAAGTAGTTAATAAAAGAGTAGGCTTTATTAATATTAATATTATACTCTTTAGTAATCTCTAATATATTATTAGTATTAAATAACATTAAGTTTATAGTTATGCTATAGCCCCTTTATAAAAAGACTATAGTAAATTTACCTAGTTTATAGGTATAATTTAGGAAATACTTTATATACATTTTAACTTATTAAGTTTAGAGTTACGCTATAGCCCCTTTATAAGAAGACTATAATAAATTCACCTAGTTTATAAGTTTAATTTAGGAAATATTATATAAGTATTTTAACTTATACCCTCTACTAGTTAAGGAAAATAATATAAGAACCCTATATATTCCTATTACTTATAAGTAAACCCTCGCATAAAGTTAGATACGCGCTATACTAGGGCTAATTATATTAGAGCTAAATAGACTACTAAGGCTCTCGTAGCCTAGAAACGCTACTATATAAGAGATATCTACTTAACTAAGGAGGTCTTTCCTAAGAGGTTCTTATAGCTAGAAGCATAAGAAGCTCTATAAGTACGGCCTTATACCTCTCCCTCTTCTATATCCTTATCTATAAAGTCCTTAGTATATTTATAACCCATACTAAATCCTTACCTATATTAATACTAGACCCTATATATAACTATACTAAGCCTGAGGGAGGTATACCCTTTCATATAAATAATATATAAGAGATTACTAGAGAGTTTAGTATTAATATAATTAATAAAACCTACTCCTTTAGTGACTACTTTATTATATATAGAGAGTATATTATTAATATAGCCCTTAAGAGGGCTTACTTTAATACCCCTATAGGGAACCTTATAGTATACTATTATATTATAACTAAATAAGTAAACTTAGTAATAGAAGTTTAATAGGTCTTTATATATCCTATAGAGTAGCCCTTCTTTAAGTAGGTCCTCTATATTACTAAGGTAGAGGTAGCCTAGGCTTATTAGGGAAATATTAATCAGTATAGCTTCTATTAAATAGAGAGAGCGTTACTAATAATAATATAGCTAGTAGATAAAGTAGTAATAGAGGTAGTATTAATAATATAAGTAGTGCGCGAGAGGATAAGTTAATAGTTTTATAATTATTATAAGCTAGGCCTAGGTTAAGCCTACCTAGGCTTCTACCTAGGTTTACTATCTCAAGGGGCTACCTAGGGCCTACTTAGTACTTCCCTATAAGCTAGTAAAATCTCTACTAGAGAGAAAAACTTCCCCTTTTCCTCTTTAGCTTAAATAAATAATATTATAGTAACTTCTTATTAAATAAATTGAGGTCTTACCCCTTATATATTTAAGCTTATTACTATAAAAATAATAATACGTTAAGCGCTACTCCCTACTAGTTAATAAGATAATTGATAATAATATAGCTAAAACATAAGATAAGATATTATATACTAATTTAATAGGAATATTAGAGTCCCTCTAGTAATAGTTATAAGAGGTTAAGTAAGGGGGTAGCTTATATAGCTATATAGAACTTTATAAGTATTACTAATAAGGTATTAGTAATACTTAGTATAATATATTAGAAGCTACTACCCCGACTCTGACAGCTTTTAAATAAGTAAAAGGAATATACCTCTTAGGTATAGTAAATAAGGTATAAAATCGCTATAAATAGGGTATTTTACTTTATAAATATAGAAATATAATACCTTATTAACTCCTACTTAAATACTACTCCCTAATAAGTAGTCTCTACTTTTTATAGAGCTAGGGGTAATAATAGGAAATATAACCTAGAGGACTTTATAACCTATCTTAATTAAACTTATAAAGATCTTAATATCTAGTTATAAGCTATAGCTTAATTATAAACCCTCTAGTAAAAAGTGAATAAAGCCTTAATAACCTTCTTATTAAGGTTTAAGTAAATACTAGCTAATATAAGTAGTATAAACTAGCTAAGTTAAGTCTAGATCTTATTTCTAGAAGCCTCTCTTACCTCTAAGCTAAGGAATTAGCTAATTACTATTAATTTACTAGTTAATTATAGTAGCTAGCTCTTAAAGATTTAGAATATTATATAAAAAGTAAAGCGCTAGAAAGCCTCTAGTAACTACTTAATAACCTACTAGAGACTTATTATTAAGGATACTAAAGGGGATACTTATATAACTAGAGCTATATATATCTTATAAGTTAAATAAATAAGATATTATAAGTATTAAAACCCTAGATCCTTCTTAAGTACCTCCTTAGTATAATACTAATAGCTATAAAAGGGTATAAGGGACTCCTATACTTGTTATACTTATAGAGTTAGAAGGTATATTACTTAGTATTACTCTAATAAAGAGGATTAATTACCTAGGGTTATAAAAGTAAAAACCTTAAAGAAAAAGCTTATATATTATAAGGTTAAGGATAACTACTAGGTAGTAGCTAACTCCTTAGAAAAAGATAAAGAGTTAGGAAAAGACTAACTCTAGAGCAAATTTAAGCCCTAGAGCTTATCAAAATGGAGATATTAGGTTAGAAGGAATATAAATAGGAGTAACTAGCTAATAATAAGCTTATTATTATTTAGGTTAGAGTTAATAAAGGATATCTAGCTTATATCTTAGTAAATATTAGGAGCAATACTTATATAATAATTAACCTTTCCCTAGCCTAATACCTTTACCTTTTATGTATTAAGGAAAAACGCTAACTTATAAGGGGATGTATATATTTAATAGATTATTACTAAGTAATACCCCAGTTATAATAATAATTAACCTAGAGATAAATAGCTATATCTAGTATATCAATATATAAATATAATTGATAGCTTAGACCTTAATATCCTCTTAGGGCGCCCCTAGATAGAATAAAACTAGGTTATTTATAATATTATAGCTTATTAAATATATTATAAGAAGTGGTATATTGGGCTATACTTAAAGGCCTAGGAGGAAACGCCCCTTATAAAGGAGATAAGGGCTATAAGGTTCTTTAATATACCCTTATTCTCTATAATTTATAAATATCTAATAAAATAATAGGGTAAGTATTAGAAGGGTATTATAAAAGTCTTAGTATAAGCTATTAGCTTAGCTAATATTAAGAAAGCCTTAAACCTAAAGCTAAAAGAGGATTAATAATATTTTTTACTAAGCTAGGTATTAAAGAAATTCCCTAACCTCTTTAATTCTAATAAAGCTTATTTATTACCCCCTAAGTAATCTAGAGTATATTACTAGATTAACCTTGTACTAACACTAAATAAAAGGGAATTATTATTCCCTTAAAGCCCCCTCTATAATATATTAAGAGAAGAGCTTTTAGTATTAAAAAAGACCTTATAAGACCTCTTAGATAAGGGGTTTGTTAAGGCTAGTAGCTTACTAGCTAGGGTATTAATACCTTTTTATAAAGAAGCTAAGTAGAGGGATTTATCTCTATATTAACTATAGAGCTCTTAATATAATTACTAAGAAAGATTACTATTCCCTCTTATTAATCTCTAAGATATTATATTAAGTAAGTATAGCTAAGTAATATATTAACTTAGATACAATAATAGCTTTCTATAGGTTAAGAATAATAAAGGGGTATTAGGAGAGAATTATATTCTATACCTAATATAGATTATTTAAATAAGTAGGTTACTTATTTAACTTAACTAATACCCCTACTAGCTTTTAATAATATATTCATAATACCTTATAAGACTTTTTAATAGCTTTATTACTACTTATATAAAAATATATCAATTTACTCTAATAGAATAAAAGAAAACTATAAGAAAAAGGTCTAAGAGGTCCTCTAGAGGTTAGTAGATATAAAACTAAACCTTAACTCTATAAAATATAAGTTCTTAATAAAAAGGGTTAAATATATAGGGTTTATTATGATAATAAGAGAGGGTTGCTCTTATAACCTAGAGAAACTCTAAGTAATTACTAAGTAGCTACCCCCTACGTCCTTAAAGGGGGTCTAGAGCTTCTTAAGGTTTATAAACTATTATAATATATTTATATCTAAATATAGAGATATTATTAGACTACTTGTATTACTTATTAAGAAGCATATAATATTTTAATAAGGAGATAACTAAGAATAAGCTTTTTCTATAGCTTAAATAGCTTTTTAATACGTAGTTAATACTCTATTAGTTTAACTTCAAAATAAAACTACTATTAAAACTAATTATTTAGGATTTATATTAAGAGGAGTACTCTCCTAGATTAACCTATAGAGTATCTAGCGCTTTACAGCCTTTTACTTATAAAAGCTCTTACTTATAACATATAACTACCCTATTTATAATAAGGAGCTCCTAGTAGTCTTTTCTAACTTATTTATATAGAGAATAGAGCTATATAATATAATCTACTTTAAGATATTAATAGATTATTAAGAGCTTAAGTATTCTATAAAGAAGTAATACCTTATAGAGCGCTAGAGCTAATAAGTAGAAGAACTATCTTAATATAACTTTACTATTAAATACCGCTCTAATAGGGAAGTAATAACACCTAATACCCTCTCTTAGAGAGAATAGGATATATTATAAGAGTACGATAATAAATAGAAGTAGGGGAGGGTCTTATAACTAATACTAAACTATACTTACCCCTATAGGGACCCTATAGCTAGCCCCTTAGTAAGGAGAAGTTAAAATAGTTATATTAATATCCTAGATATTATAGTCTTTAATAATAACTCTAAGCTATAAGTACTATAGCTAGAAACTATAAAGAAAGATATAATATATAAAGCTATATATTATATAGTCACTTATCAGCTTTGGAGCTTACTACTAGATATAAAAGCTAAGGTTTAAATTAATAAGTATAATATTAATAGCTAGGGGAGGCTAATATTTAGGGGGAGGCTATAAGTACCTAGTAGAGAGGATACTAATAACTTACTAAGGGAGCTTTATATAAAGATTATTTAATAGACCTATAACTTAAGTATAACTACGTACCTAAGCTATAATAATATATTAGAAAGAATAAGCTAGTAGCTCTACTAGCTAGAATAAATATAAATAATATAGAGGTTTATAAGGAACTATAATAATTAAAGAGGGATATATATCTAGAGATAAGCTAAAAAGGGCTTCTTAAAGCCCTTATTAGTACCTACCTAATTATACTTAAACCTCTTAATAAACTTGATTATAAACCTACTATTTATAAAGAATATTACTAGCTAATACTTATAAGTTATAATAAATAAGTTAGATAAGTTAATAATACTAGAGGAGATAAGTATTATAGAGGTAAAAGCTTATACCTACTAGTTCCTTACTTACTACTTCTAGTTATATAGGTTCCTATATAGTATTATTAGTAATTATAAGTTTAACTAAGTAAGCTACTTCTAGGCTAAGCTTTATTACCTTACTAATATAAAGAGACTATTAAGTACTATATACTGCTTATAAACTAATAGTAGTATTAAAAGGTAGAACTAGGAGATATAAGCTATCCTATAGGTTTTTATAACTTAAGTATAGAACAACTAGGGATAGTTACTACCCGCTACTTAGCTAATACTCTAAAATAGGGTTAGTAATATAACTAGGCTCTCGCTATTCTTCCTAGAATATAGATATTATACTAACCTTATACTAATTATAAATAATATATTATAAGAGACTTCCTCTAGGGATATAATAGCTACCCTTCTAATAACTAGGCTATAGGAGGTAATAGACTTTATCTAGGCTAGTATTATAATAGCCTAGTAGTATAGTAAGGAGAATATAAATTAATATAAGATACTTTTTAAGGAGTATTAAGTAAGTAATAAGGTTTAGCTCTTAATAGCTAATTATAAGAGCTCTAGGCTCAGTAAGAAGTTATTATAATTATATTATAAATATATTATAACAAGAGTCCTAAGCTTATATATTATTAAACTAGACATACCGAGTAATATCTACCTAAGGCTTTATATTAACTTCTACTAGAGGGTACTAGAGGATCCCCTATTTACTTAGATATAGGTAGATCCCTAGCTAATACTAATTATAATTAATAATAGCGAGTTTAAGTAGTATATAGAGGAGATATATATGATAAAAGAAAGTAATAGAGCGAGGGTATAGGTATAAGGTCCTAGTCAAGTAGGAGGGGTATATAGAGCCTACTTAGGAGCTTATAGAGGTTATAATAGAGATTATTATAATAAATAAGTAAAAGGCTTTATATAGGCTAGTTATGAATAATAATAATAACTTAGTATATACCTAGGGATAGACTAGCTAAGAGGGGGGATAGTATTATAAGCTATACCTAGGTTAAGCCTACCTAAGCTTCTACCTAGGTTTATTACTTTAAGAGGCTACCTAAGGCCTATCTAATAGTCCCCTATAAGCTAGCGAAATCTCTACTAGAGAGGAAAACTTCCCTTTTTCCTCTTTAGCTTAAATAAATAGTATTATAGCAACCTCTTATTAAATAAACTCAGGTCTAACCCCTTGTAATAATCTATTAAATAATTAAAAACTATATTATTATTGATATAAATTTAAAGATTATAAGTATATATAAGCATAGCTATAGTTAGGAGAGGTTATTAATAAGGTTATATAACTAAAAGCTATATATATTATTAGGAGGCGCGGAGTTAGACGGTCTACTGCACTTAAGTAAGTAAAATTACTATATAGTAGCTAGAGGCTATATTTTAACCTATACCCTCTACTAGTAAAGGGAAATAATATAGGAACCCTATATATTCCTACTTAGGTTAGAATTAAACCCTTATATAAAGTTAAATATGCTTTATATTAGAGATAATTATATTAAAGCTAAATAGGCTACTAAGGCTCTTATAGTAATACCCTTACTAAACCTTCTAGTAAGATATTTTAAAAGCTACTATATAAGATAACTCCTTAACTTAAAAGGTTAACCTTTTAGTACAATATTATAAATATTATTATATAAGAAATAGCTCCTTAACTAAAGGAATCTTTCTTAAGAGGTTCTTATAGCTAGAAGTATAAGAAGCTTTATAGCTAGGGCCTTCTACCTCTCTCTCTTCTTTATTCTTATAACTTATAATAAATCCTTAATAATATTAATACTAGACCTTAAACATAAAAGTACTAAGCCTATATAAGGTATATCTTTTAATATAATAAATATAAAAGAGATTACTAAAGAGTTTAACATTAATATAATTAATTAAACCCGCCCTTTTATTAATTACTCCGCTATATATAGAGAGTATATTATTAGTATAGCCCTTAAGAGGGCTTACCTTAATACCCAAATAGGAACCCTTAAATATATTACTATATTATAGCTAAGTCAATATACTTAGGAATAGAAGTTTAATAGGTTATTATATACCCTATAAAATAGCCCTTCTTTAAGTAAGTCCTCTATACTACTAAGGTAGAAGTAGCCTAGGCTTATTAGGGGAATATTAGTAGTTATAGCTTATAGTAACTGCTTTAATATAGAGAGCGTTACTAATAATAGTATAGCTATTCTATAGATATTATACTAGTAGATAAAGTAGTAATAGGGGTGGTATTTAATAGTAGCGCGGGTAGTATATAAGAAGATAAATTAATAGTTTTATAGTCTATTAAATAATTAAAAACCATGTTATTATTAGTATAAAATTTAAGGTTATAAGGCTATAGGTATATATAAGTATAGCTATAGTTAGGAGAGGTTATTAGTAAGGTTATATAACTAAAGGCTATATATAATTAGGAGGCACGGAGTTAGAAGATCTATTGCACTTAAGTAGGTAGAATTACTATACAGTAGCTAGAGGCTATATTAAAGCATATATATTATATAAGCTTAGCGTTTCTATATAGGGTTTAATACTAATATCTTTAAGATATAATAAGTTTTATTATTATTCATAGTAATAAAGAAAAATAAGGGATATAAAGCCTTATTTATAATAGTACAGCTTTTATACTTCTAGCTATAAGAACCTCTTAAGAATGACCTCTTTAGTTAAGGAGTTATCTCTTATATAGTAGCATTTACCTTATTAAAAGGTTAAATAAAGGTATTACTATAAGAGCCTTAGTAGCCTATTTAGCTCTAATATAACTAGCCCTAGTAGAGTATATATCTAAGAGGGTTTACTTATAAGTAGGAACATATAAGGTTCCTATATTATTATTTTTAATTAGTAGAGAGTATAAGTTAAAATACCTATATAGTATTTTCTAATTTATACCTATAAACTAGGTAAATTTATTCTAGTGTTTTTATAGAGGGGGTATAATATAACTAAGAACTTAATAATAATAATAAAGAGGGATTAAGACATTATTATACTACTAGATCTAAATCTAGTAAAATATATTCTAAGTTATTTAAGTAGCGCCTTAAATCTCCTAGAGAACCTACTAGGTATTAATATATAGCAGTTAAATAGTAAACTAATAGAGACTTATAGTAATATATTTCTTTTTATTAAAGTTATAGTAGCTATACTTCTATATATAGTTACTATATATATAATAAAAACTAATAATATTCTAATACCTTTTAGAAAAATAGCTAAAATAGAAATGGCTACTCTTAGTATTATTAATAAAGTTACTAGAGAGATTCTTAAGCTTATAAATATATTTAATAAGTATTATACTTATATATATAATATGAAGTATTATTAAAACCTACTAATAAGAAGCTAGAGAGAGGAATAAGTATAATAAAAGAGGAGAGAAAAAAAAGGAATTCAATAATTACAATAAAAGCTTATAAAATAGATATTAAAAAGAGAGAGATAGTTAAGTTAAAAAGGATTATAAAGAGGAGAAATTGAAATTAGATTAAAGACCTTAAAAGAAGATATTTTTTTATACTATAGGTTGCTAAGTATGTCACGTGCGGGCCCTTCGGGCTTAAGGGTGCAGCTACCCTTCAGACGTTTTCCCCTGCGCCACGCGCAAAAGGTATAGGATATTCAGAACAAAGGCTGTAAATATAGCTATACTTAAGTATACACGCCTAGCGCTATAATATCACCCCCCCTATTACTACTATAATTATCTATAATTACCTACTTAGCTAGGATGCTAGGTATGCCCTGCTATACTATATATATACATACTTACGCCTATACCCCTAGGGTCCCCGAGGCTAATGCGCTATAGGGACCCTATAAGCCCACGTTGAATCGCAGTGCGTAGCGCTATGCGCGCTGCGCGCAATTTGAACGTATAACCCTAAGGGAAGTTCTAAATATAATATCACGTGCGGGCCCTTTGGGCTTAAGGGTATAGCTACCCTTTAGACGTTTTCCCCTGCGCTATGCGCGCAAAAGGTATAGGATATTCAGAACGAAGGCTCTGAATGCAGCTGCACTTAAGTACGCACGCCTAGCGCCGTGACAAAGTAATAAAATTAAATAATTATAAGCTATATACTACTAAATAGTTATATAACTATTAGTAACTAATTAAAAAGTAATACTTAAAATTAAAATTTCAAACTACTTATAATATATTAAATAATAATAATAAGAGTAATTAAAACTTAAAAACACTTATAGTATATTAAAAAGTAAAAATATATTGTTTACTATAATAACTTAGCTCTAATATAAGAAAGAGTAATAATAAGTACTATAATAAAGGCGCTAAACTATTACTATATAGTTAGTAATACTACTTATAGTAGTATAGAGCTATATTACTCTATTAATATAACTTAGGAATTACAGGTTTAGAGGAGGGAATAATTATAAGGAATAATAATAGATATAAAGTATAGAGCTATATTATTAGTATAGCATTAATAAATTAGTAGTAAAAATATATACCTTTAGGAAAACTCTATAAGCTATTTACCTAGGAGTTTAAGTAATAGTTTAATATAGTAATAAGTACTTATATTTTAATATTCTAGCCTTTTTTAATTAAGACGTATAGCTATAGTCTTATAATATTATATATTATATAGTATTATTATAATATCCTAAGTAGAAAGAAATATAAAAGAATACTATTTAAGGATATAACTTCTATATTATATAAACAAAAGATCTAGCGTCTTGTAGAGGGGTTACTCTAGGGATACCTTCTTACTATAGCAGTACCTACCTAAATAGGCTTAAATAGATATTAAATACTATATAGGGAGGCTTAAATACTACTCTTCGCTGCTATATATATAGCTATATCACTTTTAGAGTATAATACGACCCTTAAATATTATTATAGCTATATATCTCTACTAACCTATAATCTATCTTATTCTCAGACTTAAAAATTATTAGTACTTATACCTTAGCTTAGCTTTAAATACTAGTAAGCGTAAAGTAATAATTAGATAATCTCTCTAGGGTATATTATAAGTAATTAGTAAAAGGGAGGACGTAGGGATAAGGGAATAATAATATTAGAGTAATAGCACGTAGTCGCTCTAGTGGAAATTAGGCTATTTAGGCTAGGATAGTTAGGTCTAGGGTACCCTCTCAAGCTAGATAAGCAATCTAACTACTCTATACCTAGGTAAAAATTCCTAGCTAACTAAAAGGGGGGAGAGTATACCTACCTAGGGATTCTAAATATTAGCATAGTCCTATTTAACTATATAGAGCAAATAATCTCTAGTATGAGTACTTCCTATACTGCTAAAAAAGGCTACTTTTGAGGTACTAATATTAGTATTAACTTTTTAGCTATACTAATTAGTATCTCCTCTATCCCTATAATAATAAGGATCTTATATATAGTTAGGGGTTAGAAACTAGGGTTAAACGAGTATATTAATTATAGTTATATAGCCGAAGCTATCCTTATACCTAATTATAATATAACCTACGCTCCTATTATGTATTTCTATATACTATTAAGCCCTTATATTATATATAACGCCTCTAACCTATATATAGCTTAATATTATACTACGCATAGCTTACTTACTATAATATAGCGCTATTTATAATTATAATACTCCTCCTCGCTAAGAGCTTAGTCTTATAAAGCTTAAACCGCTTTACTATACTCCTCTATAATAGTACTAGCCCTAAATACCCTTATACTACTCTTCTTATAGAGTTATTTAAAGACTATCCTCCTAAGTAGCTTTATTTATAAGTTAGTAATATTATTTATAAATGATATGTATTTAAAATTAGCCTTATTTTACTTATTAATCTCTTATATAAAGTAATTATAAACCTATATATACTTTATATAGTTATTTATAGACTCCCTTTCTATAAGTATAATTACTCTTATATTATCTATCTATATATAAAGAAGCTCTCTAAGCTCTATACTAAGTTTACTTAAGAAGTTATATATCTAAAACGTTTTTAAGGTAATAAATAATAAATATAATACTTAGCCTCTATAAATAACTTAGAGACTATTACCTATTATTAGGATCTCTATAAAATAGGCCTATTAGCTATAAAGAATACCTAACCTATTATTAAACGCGCTATATCCTTATAGCTAGTATAGTTACTAGTAATATAGCTATAGAAATATTATTATTTAGATCTCTATCCCTATATTTATTATTATATCTTATTATAAGAGAGGGGCTTACACTGATATATTATATTAAGCGGTCTATACCCTTCTTATATAGTTTAGTTAGATAATCAGAGAACCGCGCCTATAGTTATATACTAAAAGAGAGATCTAGCCATATTATAAGCGCCTTAAAACTAACTTTACTAAGTACTCTCTAGTGTTATGCTTAGAGTTCTAGGTTTAGTATAGTATCTATACTAAGGATTATGAAGTTAAATACCCCTATATTAATAAGTATATTTATAAACCTAACCTTCGTTCTAAACTCCCTTATTATGTTAATTAAATATATCTCTTAATTAATAATAATCTTCTAATATTCCTTACTAAAATAAGGTATATACTAAGGAAGTTATTAAGCACACCGAGGTTATTAACCTCGATCTTATTATTTATATGCTTATAAATAGCTATAAAAGCTAGTTCTAGTCTATATATTAGGATATTGTTAATATATATAGCTATTATAATATATATTATAATAAGTTATTTTATTAAAGCGTAGTAGTATAAATCCTACTTACTGGAGGATCTCTTATAACTTCTTCTATTACTACCTCCCGCCCTACTATTACTTATGTAGACCCTTATAGAGTCTAAAATCTTGTTCTTAATTTACTTTATATATATATAAAATTAATAGCTAAGCGTATTATAGGTTTATAAAGAACTCCATAATTAGTAAGAAAGGTATTACATATACTACTTCCTTTAGTACTATATTTAAGTATATACTAATTAAGTCCTATTCTTATATAAGATACCCCTTCCTATATATATATACTAATAGGATTTATTATAATAGTATTTAAGATATTAAGGTATATATCTAGATAAAATCGCGCTTAGAGACTTATAGAAAGCCTCTTATTATAATCTACGCCTTACGCTTTATAAGTTTACTATAGGCCTTCTTATACTTCTATACCAATTTAGCTAATGAGTAAAGTCCTTTTAGAGCTTCCTCTTTATTAATAGATTATAAAAGTCTCTATTTAAATAAGGTATATATCTTATTAAACGCTGCTTTTACTAATAACTTCTAGTTATTTATAAATCTATTCTATGCTTCTATAATAGTTATTAGGTCTAGGTAAAGCTATAGAGATACTTCTAGTTCGCTTCTAAGGGGGTCTTATATAAAAGCTATAATATAAGTATATACTACATATTTCTCTTCTAGAGAGTTAGTCTCTCTAATTTATAGATATACTTTTTATTTCTACTCTATAATATTATATATATAGTATTATAACTATAAGCTCTAACTAGGTAATAATATCTATTAGTATTCTACTAGCTCTATTATAAGTTTATAAATAATAATATTAGAGCGGATAATAATCTTATCCCGCTCTAATACTTATATCCTATATACCTAGTCTCTATAATAACTAATAAGGATACCCTTCGTAGCTTATATAGCGATCTTTTTACTCTTTACTCGCACCTCTAGATTAATATAAGCGAAATATATACTTCTAATAACCCTTAGCTAACTTATATTAGGTACATAGTCTCCTCCTCAGGTTAATGATTTATTATAAAGCGCCTAAATAGGTATCTTACTTATTAGTATAGCTATAAAGGTTAAAAGAGAGGTAGAGGAATCGCTAATATAATAGAGATAAATTTCAGGTAATGAATAATATACTAGAGTAATCGTTTTAGTTTATTATATAACTTATGCAAATAGAGGGGAAAATATAGATATTAATAAGTATATATTTTATAGATAAATACTATATCTAAAGCGTTGAAAAGCTAGGAGAAAAAGTAGATATAAGGAGGTAGTAGTTTCACTAAAGCCTCTTATATGCTTAGGCGCGCTTTATTATATATATAGTAGCGTAAAATTTAGCGTGGTTTTCCCTATACGTATATTAGCGCTTTATTATATATATATATATAGCTAAAAACGCTTAGATATAGCGTCTTATTTCGCCTTGTTTTACCTTACTATAGGTATAAACCTTAAGCTTAACTATTTAGAATATATTAAGCCCTACTTATATAGCATCGAAAGGTGCGCTATTCGAAGCAAAATTTAGAGCTAAATCCAAATATATGCTTTATTTTACTACATGTCTTATATTTGTAGAGGTATAGCAATCTAAAAATGTAATAATAAAGTAATAGCTTTACTCTATTTCCTATATACCCCCTTAAAGTATATATATAGATACTATAGGTATATAATATACCTTATAGTTAAGAAATAGTATAAGGGAAAAAATAAACCTTATATATATAGTAAGGGAAAACCTATATTAAGAATAGTCTAGTTTTGTTTCTGATTTATATAAATTAATTAAACTATTAGTAGATAAAAGGCCCTTAGGAATAATATTTAATGTAGTTTCAACTATATCTAATTAATTCTTTCTAATAGGCTTAGTTAAGATATTAGATATATTATTGTTAGAACTAATATAGTATAGTTCTAATAGATTATTTAGGTAGCATTTCTACTAAAGCGATATTTAGTACTAATATGCTTAGACTTTATATAGAATTCTAGACTTTCTACTAGCTTTTAAGCTACCTAGTTATCTATTAATGTCTTACGTATTTTAATAGAATAGTTTATAGAAGCTGAGTCTATTATAAACTTATAGCTATTATATAAGAATAGGTATATAGGTAGCAAAGCGAACTAAAAAGCAGCCTAAATAATAGATATTTATAGGCTGGTTTTATTGTAATAAAAGCTAATAAATTTAAGTATAAGCAGGTATTTTTAATAGAATTAATTAATTAATAAATCGTTAGTATTATTGATATTGTTTCCAAGTTATAAATCCTACCCTTATAAAGTAAGGGGAAAGATATTTTAAAATATAGCTACTAAACGGCTAATTATTAAGCTTATTGAGTAGAATCGTGATCGGATCACTACGTGGTCTGTGCACTGTTTTCTTTTATACATTTATAGCTATAAATATAAGGATATATAAATATATACATATATATATATATAAGGTTATTAGTATCATTAGAACTTATATAGACTTTTGGGTATTTATTCCCTAAAGAAAATATTATTATAATTACTATTTTATATTTTATAGTTATTAAAGTATTATTAAAGAGATATTATATGAATTTATTATTCTATATACTATAGTTATTAATCAAAGTCTATTCATAGTTTATGAAGTTAGAATAGAAACTATTAAGATATATCTTCAGTATCCTTATATATTATATATATAAATAGGTTTTCTTATAGCGTTAACTAAAGCTATATACTTAGCTTCATAGTTAGTTAAAGCAACTATGTTTTATTAATAGTATTCTAGCTTATAATATTATATAAGCCTAAATAGAATATATACCTAGAAGTAGATTTCCTATCTTCTATGTCTCTAGCCAAATTAGAGTCTGATAATCTAATAATGTTATTATTATTATCGTTATTGTTATAGTTATAATATAAACCTAGGTCTAGGAACTTATTTAAGTAAGCCTAAATCTAGATAATATAATAATATAGTTCTTAGAAGGGTTACTTATATACGTTATATATCTATTAATTATACCTTCTATTAGGAAGGTTAATCTTTACCTTTTAGGAAGCTAGGCCTGCCTAAGAAAAAAAACTCTCTTACTACTATTAAACCCCTGTATATGAAAAGCTTAAATCTAATTATTCTACTAAAGAATAAAGCTAATTCGTCCTAAGTCTAGAAAATTATAGGTCTATATAGCTCTTTTTTATCTATTAGCTCTTATTAGCTCTTATTAGCTCTTATTAGCTCTTATTAGCTCTTATTAGCTCTTATTAGCTCTTATTAGCTCTTATTAGCTCTTATTAGCTCTTATTAGCTCTTATTAGC